>QRFJ01001899.1:90145-273801 GCA_006176705.1 Cocos nucifera
ACATGCAAGACTATTTTCTATGACACATTCTATTCTTAGAACTAGCATGCTATCTTCTAATCTTAGATACTAATCATTAATTTTAATTTTTTCTAATTTCAGATCTGATCACATCTCATGTGACATCTAAAATTACTTATTTTTTAATTAAAATAAATTTAAAATCAGATCTAAACAATTTTAGAACCATGCCCTGATATCAGTTGAAGGAAAATCCTGATTTCCCGGATCAGGTTCATTCAAATCTGATCAGATCGAGAGATATATTTCATAATTTTTCTCTCGATCCTAATCAGATATGGGATATTTCAGATCTAATTTTATTATTTTAATAATAAAAATAAAATAAAGATAAATTAAATTAAATTTAATTTATCTAATTTGGGTAATTCTATTACCCTGTTGATGATCCTATTTGCAGCGGAAGGTTCTGGATCTAGCCACACAAGTGCCTGGCCTCTACCAGTATCCACTTTGGCTGGATCTAGATATCCTCTTCTTCTCTATCACACCTCCAAAAATCATATCTGGATCTGATCTGGAGGATCTTCAAAACTCCTTTTGAAGATCTGCAGTCGTCCTTTGTAGTAGTGCAGCCTTCTTGCTTTTGATCGCCTTTCTTTGATCTAAATCGCACCAAGCAAGGTCCAAAACTCCTTTTGGACGTGGAGAGCAAGGGGAGAAGATGGTTTGGTGTGGAGGAAGAGGGAAGAGACAGCCTTGGGGTGTGGGGAACTTTGATCTCAATTCAATTACTTTTTTTGAGTTGGGCACGGGTCTTATTTATAGACTGACTGTGATCCAGCTTCTCTTATTCCCAACCAATCACAATCCTTTGTAAAATCAGATCTAAATTTGATTGGTGGGAATAGAGTCCTCTAGATTCCTACTTAGAGGGCGCCTAAGACTAGCCAAAGTTGGTTTTAGGGAGAACTCTAATTGGAATCCAAAAGAGAGGTGGAGTCCTTGTCCAACAAGGACTCCAAGACTCCTCCAAACTTGGGCTCACGCCACCCTTGGCGTGCGCCCTCCTCCTTGCCAGGTTCTAGCAGGGGGACAGGCCCTACCAGCTCTCCAATAGGTGCATGACATGTGGTCAAAAGTCAAAGGGTCAATGGTCAATGTTTGACCAGTCAAAGGTAGACTTTTGACCAAAGTCAAAGAACAAGAAATGGCAGGTGACCAAAAATGGCAGGTAATGTCTTACAAATAAGACAACCTTTTCTGACTTGGACAATCTCCAATCAGACCATATGAAGGCCTCTGATTGAGCATAAACTCCTTTGGCTCAGACAGGACAACTTATTTATAATAAAAGAAGAACGTCAGGTTCAATCGAGTGCTAGCACGATTTTCTTAAACCTAATTGAATCTCATTCAAATCAATTGAACTAGATCAGTTCAATTGATGATCACCAGATTCAAACCCTTGTTTATGTGACCCAGTTAGGTTCAGTTCTGTATGGTAATGGGATATGTCATGATCTCTATCATTGACATCATCGAAACTCCTTTCGATGGATCAGAACTCTTCTGATTCGAACAGCTAGAATGATCGATCATCTAAATCATTCTAATTGCTCCCAAAATCCACCAGTGAAACCTAGTAGTATATGGTGGCAACCCATCAGAGCTGAATGCAAACCTCTTGGTGCAGCTACCTATGTGATTCAGTCCTTCTATCTTGAGCCCCAATCAGATTAGGGTTAAGGTAAACTCGTCAAACCCTAGTCTCTGTCATATGATGTAATCAATCGATTCAAGTCCAATGTGAAAATCTAAATAGAAACTCTTTCTGTTATTTCACTCTACCATGGCCATAGATTTTTGGACTTGATTTTCATGATCATCATAGGGCTGCTCCTCTACCACCGAGGTAGATAGATTCCATCTTGATGTCATCCAGTTCCTACAATGAACATGTCATAGCCAACATACACCTCAAGATTCCATATGGCTAGGAGACCGAGTAATGGTGTAGTCAAACTATAACACCCTCAAGGTGAACTGCCGATGCATCTTAGGTCAAAGAACCAGACACACTACTGCAGCATCGAGTCAGTCATCGACGAGAAGGTAGACTCCCTAATGACTACTCGAGGTGGTCACGCTCAGTGCCCTCATTCTCTAATGAGTATTTATACTCTCGCTCCGGTGTCTCCACACCGTAGACTTAAGACTCATCTACTAAAGAGAAGCGATTATACACCAATCTTTCGGATCAATCACCATCCTCGTGATGATCCTATGGTCGGGAGCAATTTATGAGTTAATAATGATTATTCATGTCTTAAATTTTCAACTCTTGAAAATATGAATTATCATTGCCATTAACTCAAAGGATGTATCACAGACACTAAATACACATATATGATAGAAAATAACCCATTTATTGCTTTTAGTCAAAATTACAATTTTGCCCCTAGAAGTGTATTACAAGTGTCAGCCAATTTTGGCTTCTAGGGCACATATATCTAACACCCACATGCTGCAGTGGCTTGGGCCGTGCACCTGAGCTGCATGCCTGCTAGGCTGCACCTAGCTAATGGGCCCCACTCCTATGGACGAGTCTATGGCCTGTTGTGGCTCGTGGATATCTTCCTAGGCTTCTTCTTGCTGTAGTGTTTCCTATGGGCTCCTTGTGGATCAAATTCGAGAAGTTTTTCCTAACAATCTCTACCTCAACTCAACATTCGGCCTTCTTCTAACTTTGAAAGCTTTCTAGATGATCTCGCCCCCATGCCCTGGGGCATACGCCTACTGATCATGGATTGGCAAACATGGGATCGAGCCAGGCCTGCTCGATCCCATCTCCATCATATGCTATGCTCTGCCTGACTTGAGACATGCTCGGGGAAGTCTCCTATGATAATAGGAACTTCACTCTGTGACGTCGCCTCTTGTCCTCCCGAGTCTCTCATCTCGTGCTTGATCTAGCTCCACCAGGACCTCCACCTCATACTGATCTCCGTCTGGCTCCTGAAGCTCCACCCTCACTGGACTTCCTATCAGATAGTAATATCCTCTTGTCCTCTTCTTTTCCTCTAAAATAATCCTATTGCGATGCATGACCTTCAGAATTTCATCACCAGCTATCCACTTTTAGCCGTTTGAATCCAGTCTGCTTAGTTAGATAAGATTCCACCTGAAATTAGATATGTATTGAACCTCCCCCAATCTTCTCACTATACCATCATGCATCCTCTAGTTGACCATCCTGATGCCTTTGATCTCACAGCTCGATCTATCCAGTAGATTAATAGTGCTCTCATTGCTCTTCAAGGAGTCAAACTGCTCCTCTCTGCAACAAACATGATGGATGCATGTAGAATCTAAAATTTACTACTGAAAAGAAGTAGATATCTCATCAAATATTACTAGGATATCATCCTCTGACTCACTACTGGCCATCGCTATAGTAGCTCTCGTCTGATCCTTGAGTTGAGGGCAATCTCTGACAGGATATCCCAACTCATTGCAACGGTAGCACCTAATCTTATTGGGGTCCCTCATCTTATACCTGGATTGCCCATCTTGCGATCTTCTACTGCTCTATCTACTACCACCTGCTCCTTCAGAAATTACTAAAGCTGAGTTGCTGCCATTTGAGCTCGAAGCTAAGTTCTTTCTCTTGAGAATCTCATTCTAGAGAATCACCATAGTAATCTTGTTCATCTTGATGGTGCTCTTCTCCACTAGAAGAGTAGTCACCAAAAACTCATACGAAGAGAGAAGTGATACTAGCAAGACCAACGCCCTGATCTTCTCCTCAACTTTTTCACCAATACTGAGAAGGTCAGTGAGGATCTTCTAGAAGTGGCTAAGATGCTCTGCATGCTTTATCCCTCAATTATCCATAGTTGGTAGAACTACCTCTAGAGGAAGAGAGTGTTGGTGAGGGATTTTGCCATATATAGCTCCTCGAGGTTCGACCACATCACCATCGAAAAAGTCTCATCAAGTACATGGATCACCATATCATCTGCTAGGTACAAGTAGATTATACTCATTGCCTGCATCTGGAGCTACCTCCAATCCTTCAACTCCATGGTAGCAAGCATCTCCTCAATAAAAGAGCATCGATCAACTTCTACTGGATAAGCACATCCTTCACCCTCACTTGTTATAAGAAGAAATTACTCTTTCCATCATATTGGTTGATCTCCATCTTGATTAAGTTTATCTTCTTCATCTTCTTCAATCTTGATTAGTACTGCCATAATCTGCGCTCTGGTACCATCAAGCTTTGATACCAATTATTGGAGATCTCATACCAGAATATTACGGTAGGAAGAAAGAAGAAATAAAATAGAAGACTATCAAGTATGTGGATTAGACCAAGGTCTACTTCCAAAGGGCATGCAAAGTTTTACTATGAAAAAAAAAAATTACAAGAGGAGATCACACCCTTGACCCTCATACACTAATTCCTATCTCTCAACAAGAAGTACTTACCTCTCATTCTTTATAAAAGTTCTCTCTAAGAGACCCCCTGAAACAACTGCTGTCTGCTGCCTGACAGTTTGTTTGAAATCTTTTGCTTCAGCTCTCTGTTGGTGCTCCTCTTCAATCTTTCAGGTCTGCTACTACCTTGCTGCTATCACATAGATGGCTCTCGATTTGTAACAGGCTTTTAAAGGCTTGAAATCGAGCCCATATCGGAGAACTGTCTCCATTTGCAACTCAAACATGCCTTTGACTGCATTCACAAGGCCAGCCATTGTTAGATCTTCACCGCAAGAGCCACCAACTCTTGGATAGTGATTCTATGCTTGTAGACAACTTATAGACCACATGAAATGTGGAAAAATGGCCTGTGGTCTATCATAAATTATGTGAAATGTGCAAGAAAAACCCTGGTCCACTCCTTCACACATGGATCACTTAAAGCTACCATGTGCTGCACGCCCGCACGCCTGCTGGGCCGTGCTCACTGCCTACCCATGAGCGTGCTTACGTGCATTGGGCCTGATAGTGCTGAGCCATGTGCCCACACTGGCTACGCTTGTAGCATGCGGTCGTGCACCTGGGCCATGTGCCTACTGTGCCATGCCCAGCTTGCAAGCCCCACTCCTGTGGGCCGGTCCATGGTGTTGCCTAAGGATTGCTATCCAAGAGGGGAGGTGAATTGGGTATTTCAAATTTTAAGCTTAAGATGTAAGTAGATTGATCTATTTAAGTGCCAAATTAAATAAGCTATGTAATGTGCAGTGAATAAAAGTAATAAAATAAAAGCACACAATCACAAACACAATCATTTTATAGTGGTTCGGTGCAATCCCGCACCACGTCCACTCTCCAAGTTATCCCCTTGGGAATTTTGCTATAATCCAAGATTATAGTGCAATTATTTTGATCTAGAATCACAAACAAATCTAGTTGATTTTGCCGGACTGACCAACCACAATCCTACACCGATAGTTTTCTTGAGTTCATTATCAATTTGGTTGGTTTTAACCTAGGAGCGCCAACCATAATCTTTACACTGTCCAATTTTTGGCTTGGACCAACCTACATCCTAAGTTTTTTTCTCCCGAAGAAACTTGTAAAAAAACAAAAATATAAGTATAAAATTTAGCATAAAAATAAAAAAAAAGAACTCTTTTTGAAGTTTGATAGAGAGACTGAAAGATAGCTCTTGAAGCTTTGTATTCTCTCCTTTGAAGGCTGAGAGGAAGCTTAAATTAATGAGGATGATCACACTTTGAAGCTCTCTGAATTTGATGCACAAGATCCTCTCTTTTCTCTCTTTTTCTTTAGATATTCAATGAACCTCACTATTTTAATGATTTCTTCTTTCAATCCACTAAATCTTTTATTCTAAATATTTTTATAGCCTTTTATACTCTTTGTGATGGCTGGAGGATCAGTTCTAGCCATAAAATAGCCGTTGGAGTGGAGAAATGACCATTTAAAAATGCTACAGAAAACTAGCCATTACGATCACTGGGTCAGCTCAGTTTTTGACTGGGTTGGCTCAGTCCTAACTGGGTCGGCTCAGTTTATAGCTGGATCAGCTCAGTCCCCTGGATATTGAAAAACTAGCTTTCTGCACTTTTTATCTTTTGCTTTCACTAAGACAAGATCGGCTTAGCCTCAGACTAAGTCGGTCTAGTTTGCATGCCATGCATATCGAACAGCCCATTTTGAAAGGAGATGACCTAGGGGTCGTTCCTTAGATTGATCCTTTTACTAAAACTTGATTTTCTTCCAATTTATTCATCCAAAAATTATGGAACTATCTCCGAAAGATCAAAAATCTTCTAAGCTTGTTCTTGAGACTTCCGAAATAAATTTTCTTCAACTTTGTAAAATTATGATTTTGCCTCTTATCATTTTTTCTTGATCTCTAACTTGATAAAATTATAATTTTAACTTGAACACCTGGAAAGACCTACATCCACTCATGAAATACATGGTTAAATACTTAAACACTCAAAGTTTGACGATCATCAAAATCAATCATGGGGTTAACAATCTTCTCATTTTTGATGATGGCAAATCTTTGAGTATATGCATAAAAATATAATTTAATATATTTCAATAAATTGGCTAGTATAAGTCATGAAGTAATAATATACATAAATAAATGCACACTTCATAAAAGCTCCAATTAATGTTTCACATAATTTATATACTCATATCAAAATAATATTTCAATTCAAAATAATGAGTATCAAGGTTTCAAGCATGAAATTCATTGAGTTTCTTAAGTATTAATTCTTTAAGCATATACTTAATATACCTCTCCTTCTTTTTGACAATATCAAAAAACTCATGGAAAAGAACAAGAAAAATCATCATCAAGATATTAAATTGAGAGATATATCAAATTCATCAAGTCAAATTAAAGAAATCATCTCTCCTTTTGAATGAATATTTCTTTTTTTTCAAAAATTAGCTTGAATTCACATATTAAAGGCTCTCCCCCTTTTTGAATGAATATGATCTTTTAATTAGATTTTTAAATATATACTTTTAAGCTTTAAGAGGAATAGAGATTTTCAAAAGATTTAACGATGAATCAAGTATAATATGTACTTTAATATTCATTCTTTTTTTTTCTTAATGAAAATCCATCATTTAAATTCAGAAAACATATATATCGAGAATGTATCGAGCAAATCAATTATAGTATCCAAGCAAATGAGAGTTACTTTTTAAAATTCATTTCTTGAGTAAAAATTACTTTAATATAACTAATTTTACAAGAAATTTCAAAGCACATCAAAAGTTCTTTATTATATTCAGATATTCAAATAAGTTTTAAAATTAGAATTGTGTATCAAATTTAATTCTTGGAGTAAGATTATATTTCAAATTCAATTTAACTCTAATTAATTATCAAGAATGATTAGACTATAAAATCATGTATATCAAATTGAATAAATATATGAAAGTTCAATTTAAGAAGATCATAAAGTAATTGATTAGGAAATTAGGATTAAAATTTATTTTTCTCAATGCTGATTAATCAAAAATTTTTTTAATCAAATCAAGATAAAAATTATTTCTTCTCCTATTTTTTTATAATTATAGCTAGATTATTTTATCTTTCAACTTTTCTCTTTCTTTTTCTTTCAAATTAAGCATAATTAATTGATGCCACATTAATCTTAATGAATATAAATTTAATTTTTAAGCTCAAATTTTCAAATTTGATTGATACCAAGTTAGTAATCATTTTATCTTTGATATTTTCACCTTCTTATTTTTATAAATAAAGCTATTTTAAAATTAAATAAAATTTTAAGAGAACAAGCATCAATTAAGTGAATTAAGTATTAAATTATGCATTCAATTCAAATAAACATAACATTCACTCATGTAGAGATAAATTTTTTAAAAAAAATTTACTTTTTATTTACTTCAAAATATGTTTACAATGATAATAATCCATTAAAAATCCAAAAGTATGCCATGTAGATGTACTTTTCAATTTTAATTAATAAGAACTTTAGGCTTCAAAAATTTTAATAATATAGTCTTGAAAATATTTTTCTTCATTTTGATATTAAAGTAAATCATTCAAAAATATATCGCAAGAATTTATCTCAAATATTATAATAGCAAGAATATAGCCATGAAAATTCATATTTGAGACAAAGCAACTATTCTTTTGCCAAAAAAAATATAATAAAGTTCAAGACAAGAATGATACCATTGATATCAAGTGTGAGAATTTTCTTAAAAAGAATCTTCTTGATACCAAATTTTTTTTTAATAGCTTTGAAAATAAAATCAAATAATAACTTGTCCAAAGATTTTTCTTAACAATACTTGATCTAAAATTCAAACCATTTTGAGAATTTTAAATCATGATAAATTATTTTGATTTAATATCGACAAATCATCTAAGATAAATTATAAATAGATTTTCTATTATTCTTTGAAAGATCATTTCATTTCTTTTCTTATGAAATACCAGGCAATTAAGTTTAGAAAAGATATGAACCTTTTGAATGTCTCAAATGACGTAACATCAAGAATATAGCTTTGCAAAATTAGATTTAAGATAAAGATATTCTTTTATTTTTAATAAAAAATAAAGCATTGAAGTGTAAGATAATGATGTGTTGTTTGATAGCAACTATAAAATTTTTGATACCAAGAGCTTTGAAATTTAAAATAAATAATAATTATCTTGATAATATTTGTTTTTGAAAATCAAAGTAAATAATTTACTCAAAAGTTTTTATGATATCAATAGAACTAAAATTTAGACCAATTAATTTTTTTTAAAAAAATTTGATACCACTTAAAGATTGAAGAAAAATTAATTTTTAAATTTATTACTTAAAAATAATATAAATAAAATATGAAAGCATATTTAAATTCAATTTGATACCAAGTAAGAAAGGCATCCTTCAAGTTAGGGGATAAAATCAATTGAGATTAAAATGAGAGGGATCTAGATATTGGCTCTATATGTTGATCTAACTATGGGATTTAAAATCCTTAAGGATTAACCTAACATGCAATGCAACTTAATACATTAAGCATTTTCAATTTTATAATTAATGTCTTATCTTTAAGTATTTATTTTATGCTAATTTTTATTAAAATTTTAATAATTTAGCATTTTATGAGAAGAATGTCTAAATTTGTTTCTTTTGCAATAAAGGACATTCATAATTAATTAAACTTATGTTGATTTAAGTTTCTCAAATGAATAATTGATAAGGAAAAGCTGTTAAATCATGCTTAATTAAATCATGCTGATTTTCAAGATAATTTCAATTCATATCATGATATAGAGGAGAGCATATTGATCTTTAAAATTAAAGTATTTAAATTATCAAAATCAATCAATCATACTAATCTTGCTAATATATGAAAAGAATTTTAAGCAAGTAAACATAATATGAAATCATATTAAAGTCAATAGATTTAATCAAAATAACTTTAATAATCATTGATGGTATGATGTAAGAAAAAGTTTAGATTATACCATGCATCAATATCCACCTCTTTTCATTTTCAAGGCATCCATAAATTTTTTCTTCCTTTCATTTCATTTGGATCCTTGGTGCACCTGCAAAATCACTTAATAATTTTTTGGTATCCAAGCCATCTTGGATCCATAGGGGTTAGTATTTAAGGTTCCCTTTGGAATCTAAATTTATTTAATCAAGATTTGTCCAATTCTTTTAAAATTATATTTTAAAATTTTATGACCAATTTGATTACATTAAAAGTACTTAATAAAATGATCCTTGATTGAAGCTCTTATAAAAATACTTTTTGTATTTTGCTTTTTTCTTGAAGAAATAAAACTAATTTCTACTTTATTAAAAGCAGTTCCATTAGTTTTTATCATAGATTGAAGATTTTGAAAACTAATTATAAACTTTTCAATAATAGGTTTCAAAATCTCAACTTCTCTTTTTAATTTTTTATTTTCTCCTAAGATCTCTTTCTTTTCAATTGAAAGATTTTTATTTTCATTTTCATTTAAAGCACTAATTATAAACTTTTTATCATTTTTTTTAAGCTCAATATTTTTTTTAACTAAAAAATTTTTAGATTTAACTATATTCTCTTTTTTCTTAGTTAGGATTTCAATTTATTTTAAGAAATCTTTTTATTCTTTGGCCGTATTTTTCATATTTTTTGATAGATCTTCTTTTTCACTCAAATTTTTATTTTTCTCTTCGGCTAAAGATAAATTAGATTTTCTAAGCTCTTTGTTTTGAAGTCTTACCTTTTTATGTTCATCCATTAGATCATTGAAGGTTTTATATAATTCTTCAAAAGTAAAATCAAAAGAGTTATTAATATTTACCTCATTATCATTGGCCATGAGATAAGAATTTGTAGTACTTTCTTCCTCTTTCTCATTTAGCTTTTCTTTGACTTGCTCCCCCTTATTTATTGCTTTCTTTTTCCTTTGTTTCTTCTTTTTTTCTTCTTTTCATCCTCATGAGCGATGAGGCATATGTTGGGTGAGCTTGCTTATCCTCTTGAAAGTTTGGTTCTTTTTTTTTTTATTTGCTCTCCCAAAAGTTGTTTCTAATTTTTTTCATATTTGATTCACTGAGACACATGAAGAAATTGCATTAAACTCATTAATATCTAAGGAGCAATAAAGTATATTCATAGCCTTAGCATTAAGTTGGGCCATTTTCTTATCATGCTCTTTTAATACTTTGGGGATGTGTGAGCCATCGATTATAATCTTCCATAAATTATAATCATGTGATTGTATAAATATTTTCATTCTAATTTTTCAATGTATGTAATTTGATTCATTTAGCATTGGGGGTCTATCAATAGAATAGCCTTCACGAAATAAAGAATCCATTTGGATCATCTAGATCTTTAGCTCTTGATGGTTAGGTTAATAACTAATAATAGAGCACCTGCTCTGATACCATTTGTTGCCTAAGGATGGCTATCCAAGAGGAGGGGTGAATTGGATATTTCAAATTTTAAGCTTAAGATGTGTGTAGATTGATCTATTTAAGTGCCAAATCAAATAAGCTATATAATATGTAGTGAATAAAAGTAATGAAATAAAAGCACACAATTATAAATATAATCATTTTATAGTGGTTCGGTGCAGAATCTGATTGACGTCGGATCAAGCTGGAGCCGAGGAAGATGAGGTCGCCATCGGTGATTTGCAAAATAAAGTTTCGTCCGAAGTCGATGGTGGTGGCTCCGACAGGATCCTCCGATGATCAAGTCAGCTCTTCTGACCAACAGAAATGGAGTGCTCAGATAAGAATTCTACAGAGTTTTAAGAAGGAGAAGAGAGCTTAAAGAAAATATATCTGGAGGATCTCTTTTTATAGATGGAGCCTGTAGTGGATTGATAGTAACAGACATAATCATTTGGTAGTGGGCCGCTCGGGGCAACGTGGAGTTTGTTATGGAGAGAGGTGTCCGTTGACATGACCTGACTGTTCATTAAGATTTAATAGTCAAAGTTCGAAGGAAGCAGTTGTTGGTTGGTGAAGAGCTTTGAAATATATCAATTCCAAAGGAGTTCAGACTCCTAAAAGAAATAGGCTAGAGGGGATCATCCGAGAGTAATGCTAGTTGAAATTGAAAAGTAATCTACTAGAGGAATCCGAATGAAGTTCGACCGATGGAGAAGTCTAGAAGGAGTCCGACCGATGGAGAAGTTCGATCGAAGGAGAAGTTCAGAAAGAGTTCGACCATTGGAGGGGCCGACTGATGGAGAGATCTGGAAGAAGTTTGGATCTTATAGAAATTCGATTGAAGAAGAAGTCCAGAGGGAGTTTGGCTCCTGGAGGTATCCGATTGAAGGAGAGATCCAAAAGGAGTTCGGCTTTTAGAGGAACTTGACTGAAGGAGAGATCTGGAAAGAGTTTAACTCTTATAGAAATTTGATTGAAGGAGAAGTTCGGAAGGAGTTCGGTCCCTATAAAAATTTGATTGAAGGAGAAGTCTGGAAAGAGTTCAACTGCTGGATGGGCCTGACTGAAGAAGAAATCCATAAGGAGTTTGGCTCCTAGAGGAACTTGACTGAAGGAGAAATTTGAAAGGAGTTCGACTCTTGGAGGAGTCCGACTAAAGAAAAAATTCGGAGGGACTTCGACTCTTAGAGGAACTTGACTGAAGAAGAAATTCGGAAAGGAGTTTGCCTCCTGAAGGAGTCTGGCTAAAGGAAAAATTTAGAGGGAGTTTGACTCCTAGAGAAACTTAACTAAAGAAGAAGTCCAAAAGGAGTTCGGCTCCTCGAGGAGTCCGACTGAAGGAGAAGTTCGAAAAAAATTTGATTGGGGTTTGATCGTTGGAGGAGTTCAACTACTAAATAAGTTTAGTCATTAGAGGAGATCAGCTAGGGTTCGGTCACTGGAGGAAGAATTTTTGATTGAAGTTCTTCCATGATTATCGGTTGCATTAGGCTAAGCATCAGACTGAACTTCGGTGGAAGCGAGGTTTATCTCTAATAATAGTCTCTCCACTCTCGAGTTCAAAATTCAAAGGAAGTACAAAAAAGGCAACTACTGAAGTCCTTTTTCGGGCTCTACACCCATTGAGGTTGAAGCTCGGGGGGGATCTTATCTCCAGCCGAGGTTGATGTTGAACTTGAAGTTCGGGAGAGATCTTATCTCCAATCGAGGTTGAAGTTGAAGCTTAGAGGAGATCTTATCTCTAGCCAAGGTTGAAGTTGAAGTTGAAGCTCGGGGGAGATCTTATCTCCAGCCGAGGTTGAAGTTGAAGCTCAAGGGAGATCTTATCTCCAACCGAGGTTGAAGTTGAAGCTAAAGCTCGAGGGAGATCTTATCACCAGCCGAGGTTGAAAGAGATCTTATCTCCTTTTGATGTAGATATGGAGCTTGGGAGAGATCTTATCTCCAGCCGAGGTTGAAGTTGAAGCTGAAGCTCGGGGAGATCTTATCTCCAGTCGAGGTTACTTTGAAGTTGAAGCTAGGAGATTTTATCTCCAGTCGAGGTTGAAGTTGAAGCTCGAAAGAGATCTTATTCTCCAGTCGAGTTGAAGTTGAAGCTGAAGCTCGGGAAGATCTTATCTCCAGCCGAGTTTGAAGTTGAAGCTTGGGGGAGATCTCATCTCCAATCGAGGTTGAAGGAGATCTTATCTTCCGATTGACGTAGACGTTGCAGCTCGGAGAGATCTTATTTCCAGCTAAAGTTGAAAGAGATCTTGTCTCTGGTTGATGTAGACGTGGAGCTCAGGGGAGCCGAGGTTGAAGGAGATCTTTTCTCTGATTGATGTAGATGTTGAAGCTCGGGGGAGATCTTATCTTCAGTCGAGGTTGAAGGAGAACTTATCTTTGGTTACGTTAGATATGGAGCTCGAAGGAGATCTTATCTCCAGCCAGTTGAAGGAGATCTTATCTTTGGTTGTATAGATGTTGGAGCTTAGGGGAATCTTATCTCCAGCCGAGGTTGAAGTTGAAGCTCGGGAAAGATCTTGTCTCCAGCAGAGATTGATGTTGCGGTTAAAAAGGAGATCTCGAGTCTTGTCTCCAAGGAAGATCTTATCTTCGATTGATGTAGATGTTGGAGCTCGGAGGAGATCTTATCTCCAACCAAGGTTGAAGTTGAGCTGAAGTTCGAGGGAGATCTTCTCCAACCGAGATTGAAGTTGAAGCTAAAGCTCGGGAGAGATCTTATCCTAGCTGAGGTTGAAGGAGATCTTATCTCCTATTGATGTAGATGTTGGAGCTTGGGGAGATCTTTATCTCCAGTCGAGGTTGAAGGAATCTTATCTCTGGTGATATAGATATTGGAGCTCGGGGGAGATCTTATCTCCAATTTTCTCCGATTGACATAGTCGTTGAAGCTCAGAGAGATCTTATCTCCAGCCGAGGTTGAAGGAGATCTTTATCTCGGTTGATGTAGATATTGGAGCTCGGGGGAGATCTTATCTCCAGTCGAGGTTGAAGGAGATCTTATTCCTATTGACGTAGATGCTGGAGCTCGGGAGAGATTTTATCTCCAGTCAAGATTGAAGGAGATCTTATCTCCTGTTGATGTAGAGCTGGAGCTCGAAGAGATCTTATTCAGCTGAGTTGAATGAGATCTTATCTCTGGTTGACGTAGATGTTGGAGCTTGGGAGAGATCTTATCTCCAGTCGAGGTTGAGGAGATCTTATCTTCGGTTGACGTAGACGCTGGAGCTCGAGGAGATCTTTTCTTCAGCCGAGATTGAAGTTTGAAGTTGAAGCTCGGGGGAGATCTTATCTCCAATCGAGGTTGAAGTTGAAGCTGAAGTCGGAGAGATCTTTTCACCAGCGAGTTGAAAGAGAACTTATCTCCTTTTGATGTAGACGTTGGAGCTCGGGGGGATCTTATCTCCAGCCGAGGTTGAAGTTGAAGCTGAAGCTTGAAGATCTTATCTCTAGCAAGGTTGACTTTGAAGTTGAAGCTTAGGGGAGATCTTATCTCCAACCAAGGTGAAGTTGAAGCTCGGAGGAGATCTTATCTCCAGCCGAGGTTTAAAGTGAAGTTGAAGCTTGGAGGAGATTTTATCTCTAGTCGAGGTTGAAGTTGAAGCTCGGGGAGATCTTATCTCCAGTCGAGGTTAAGTGAAGCTGAAACTCGAGGAGATCTTATCTCCAACCAGATTGAAGGAGACTTATCTCCTATTGATGTTGCGATGAAGCTTGGGAGATCTTATCTCCAGCCAAGATTGAAGAATCTTATCTCCGATTGACGTAGACATTGGAGCTCGGGGAGATCTTATCTCCAACCGAGGTTAAAGAGGATCTCATCCTATGATGTAGATGTTGAAGCTCAAAGCCGAGAGAGATTCTCTATCCCTTCCGAGGTAAGTTGAAGTTGAAGGAAGCTCGGGAGAGATCTGTCTCCAACCGAGGTCCAGGGGATCTTGTCTCCTGTTATTGCGATTGAAGCTCGGGGGATCTTGTCTCCACCCAAGATTGAAGGAGAAACTCATCTTCTTTGACATAGATGTTGAAGCTCGGGGGAGATCTATCTCCTGTCGACGTTGATGTTGAAGCTTGGGGAGATCTTATCCCTTCCGAGATTGAAGTTGAAGTTGAAGTTGAAGTTGAAGCTTGGGGGAGATCTTGTCTCCAGCCAAGGTTTAGGGAGATCTTCTCTCTTGTTGACGTTGCTGTTGAAGCTCGGAGGAGATCTTGTCTCTAGCCGAGGTTGAAGGAGATCTTATCTCTGATTGACGTAAACGTTGGAGCTCGAGCCGAGGTTGAGGGAGATCTTATCTTCCATTATTGTTGGGCATAATAGGGCCGCTGTCGGGGCCTCTCCTTTTATTCCATCTAAAATGAACGAGGCCTTCGACTTAGCTCACATTAGGACGAGATTCTCCTCTTATTCCTAACGGACTATGGGGGCACATAAGGGCTATTGTCAGGGCCTCTCCCTCCATCTTGTAAAATGAACAGGCCTTGACTTTGCTCACGTTAGAATGAGGTTCTCCTCCTGTTTCTAATGGCTATGGAGGCACATAAGGGCCGTTGTCAGGGCCTCTCCCCATCTCGTCTAAAATGAATTGAGGCCTTCGACTTTGCTCACGTTAGATGAGGTTCTCCCCCTATTCCTAACGGACTTGTGGGGGCATATAAGGGCCATTGTCAGGGCCTCTTCTTCCATCTAGTCTAAAATCAACGAGGCCTTCGACTTTGCTCATGTTAGGACGAGGTTCTTCTCTTATTCCTAATGGGCACATAAGGGCCATTAGGGCACACATGGGCCGTTATCAGGGCCTCTCCCCCATCTCATCTAAAATGAACAAGACCTTCGACTTGCTCGTGTTAGGATGAGATTCTCCTTCTGTTTCTAACATGACTACTTTTGATTGCTTCTTTCCTGTCATCACGTAGTTTTTGCATCTAGAAATAATAATGTTGAAATGAAGGAGTTTTATTGAAGAAAAATTACTGGTAGTACGTTCTTAGATTTTTTGAGTTTCAAGATCATGGGAGCATTATTCCTCTGAGTTTCTTTAGGCATTAAGTTTCGAGTTGGATGACCTCCTCTACTTCATATGGGCCTTTCCAATTTGGAACAAGTTTTTCCTGGCTCTGAGGCTGAGAGATGGCGGCTCGTCAAAGTACTAAGCCCGCTAAAGATAGTGTTGATGATGTCAGAAGGCGGTCGATCTTCTTGTTGTTCCTCCCTCATTGGTAGTTCTAGCTGCGATAGCGCCCTTAGCTGATCTTCTCTTGCTTCAGGCCGGCATCTATGGAGCATTGAGGAGGGTGTAGTTATGAAACCTTCTTGGGGGGAACTTCTTCACGTTCTTCCGTCGGAGCTTCTTTGACGACGAGCTCGAGGAGGAGTTCGGGCTCGCTTGCGCTCAGGGGGGAGTTCGTGAGTGCGTCCAAACTTCATTCGGCCCTTCATCAACATGGGTTTACTAGACTCGCTTGCTTGCTGCTCTTCTACGGCTGCATCATCTCTCAATTTGAAGGCTTCTTCCGCTCGGACATATCCTTCAGCCCAAGCGAGCAGATCGGCAAAGTCTTTAGGGTACTTCTTCTCTAGGGAGAATAGTAAATCATTCTTCTGAAGGCCACCCTTGAGTGTGGCCATTGCAATAGACTGGTCTAGGTTCTGAACCTCTAATTGCAGTAGCATTAAATCTGGTGACATAAGTCTGGATGGATTCTCCCTCTTTCTACTTGATGTTCATCAGAAAATCTGAACCTCAGTGGGGATGTCGGCTGCTAATAAAATGAGCTACAAACTGATGGCTCATCTGATCAAAGAAGAAGATCGTACCCAACTTCAACGTCGAGTACTAGTTTCTTGCTGCTCCCTTTAAGGTAAATGAAAAAGCTCGACATAAGATGGCATCTAGTGTGCCATGGAGCAGCATCATAGTCTGGAAGGCCTCCGGATGATCGATCGAATTAGAGGTTCCATCGTAGCTTTCAAACTGGAGGAAGCTCGAAGTTTGATGGAATGGACTCTTATATAATTCGGAGAGAGAAAGGGAGAATTGGTGCGGATATCATCATGGTGAGCTGGGGCGACGTGGCCGAGCTCCTCAATCCATTGATCCATCTTCCATAGTTTCTGATCGAGGATGTCATCTCGATCGCAAACCTTGAAAAACTTTTAATTATAGATGGGGAAGGTTTCTTCCAAAGAAGAATCACGATCCGAACAAGGATCCTCTACTCTCTATTTTTTCTTCCCAGGGGCGATGGGTATGCTATACTCTTCTTTGTAATCGATTTTCGACATCCTGATGGTGGGTTTCTTGGTGGAGTCACCGTCGAAGGTTGCCGCATGGCCTGCACCATCTCGGTGAGGCTCTGAACTCACTGCATCAGCAGGTTAAACTGCTCTAGATCTACCATGGCTGCCTATGGAGGAGGAGGTTGAAGCACCAGTGTTGGAGTCGAAATGGGTGGATCTGGCTCGGATCTGACGGCAGAAGTGGTAGATCTCCTCGTAGTCACCTTCTTTGGAGGCATTTCTTGAGATTGAGCGAGAGGATGGAGATGAACCTTGGAGAAGAAGATCTAAAGGATCGGTTGAGAACTCCTTTAAGAACAAGGGTACCTCAGGAATAGAGGGCCCCTCCTTCTAGCGCCAATCCAAATCCTGTTGGTGCAAAATCTGATTGACACCAAATCAAGCTAGAGCCGAGGAAGACGAGGTCGCCGCTGGTGACCTGTAAAATAAAGTCCCGTCTGAAGTCGATGGTGGTGGCTCCGATAGGACCCTCCGACGATCAAGTCAGCTCTTCTAGCCAACAAAAATGAAGTGCTCAGGCAAGAATTTTGTAGAGTTTTGGGAAGAAGAAGAGAGCTTAGAGAAAACATATTTGGAGGGTTTATTTTTATAGATGGAGCCTGTAGCGGATTGATGGTGACAGTCATAGTCATTTGGTAGTAGGCTGTTCGGGACCACATGGAGTTTGTTATGGAGAGAGGTGTTCGTTGACGTGACGTGATCATTCGTTGAGATTTAATAGTCGAAGTTTGGAGGAAGCAGGTATTGGTTGGTGAAGAGCTTTGACATACATCAATTCTAGAGGAGTTTGGACTCCTAAAGGGAATACGGCTAAAGGGGATCATCCGAGAGGAATGCTAGTTAAAATCTGGATGTAATCCACTAGAGAAATCTGGATGGAGTTCGACTGATGGAGAAGTCCAGGAGGAGTCCGACTGATGGAGAAGTTCGATCGAAGGAGAAGTGTGGAAAGAGTTTGGCCACTAGAGGGGTCGACTGATGGAGAGATCTAGAAGGAGTTCGGCTTCCATAGGAATTTGATTGAAGGAGAAGTCCAGAGAAAGTTTGGCTCTTGGAGGAACTTGACTGAAGGAGAGATCCGGAAGGAGTTCGGCTCCTGTAGAAATCCGATTGAAGGAGAAGTCCAAAAGGAGTTCGGTCCCTATAGAAATCTGATTGAAGGAGAAGTTCGAAAGGAGCTCGATCGCTGGAGGGGCCTGACTGAAGGAAAAATTCGTAAGGAGTTCAGCTCCTGAAGAAACTTGACTGAAAGAGAAATTCGGAAAGAGTTTGGCTCTTGGAGGAGTTCGACTGAAGAAAAAATCTGGAGGGAGTTCGGCTCCTAGAGGAACTTAACTGAAGAAGAAATTCGGAAGGAGTTTGGCTCCTAGAGGAACTTGACTGAAGGAGAAATCCAGAAGGAGTTCGGCTCATGGAGAAGTTCGACTGAAGGAGAAATTTAGAGGAAGTTTGGCTTCTGGAGGAGTCCGACTGAAGAAGAAATCCGTAAGGAGTTCGGCTCCTAGAGGAATCCAACTAAAGAAAATGTCCAAAAGAAATTCGGCTGGGGTTCGACCGTTGGAGGAGTTTGGCTACTGAATAAGTTCGACCATTGGAGGAGATCGACTGGGGTTTGATCGCTGGAGGTAGAATTTTTGATTGAAGCTCTTTCATGATTACTGGTTGCATTAGGCTAAGCATCAGACTGAACTTCGGTGGGAGCGAGGTTTATCCCCAACAATAATCATGTGATTGTATAAACATTTTTATTCTAATTTTTCAATGTATGTAATTTGATTCATTTAGCATTGGGGGTCTATCAATAGAATAGCCTTCACTAAACAAAGAATCAATTTGGGTCGTCTAGATCTTTAGCTCTTGATGGTTAGGTCAACAACTAATAATAGAGCACCTACTCTGATACCACTTATTGCCTAAGGATGGCTATCTAAGAGGAGGGGTGAATTAGATATTTCAAATTTTAAGCTTAAGATGTGAGTAGATTGATCTATTTAAGTGCCAAATCAATTAAGCTATATAACGTGCAGTGAATAAAAGTAATAAAATAAAAGCACACAATCATAAATACAATCATTTTATAGTGGTTCGGTGCAATCCCACACCTACGTCCACTCTCCAAGCTATCCCCTTGGGAATTTTGCTATAATCTGAGATTACAGTATGTTTGTTTTGACCTGGGATCACAAACAAACCTAGTTGGTTTTGCTGGACTTACCAACTATAACCCTACACCAATAGTTTTCTTGGATTCACTATCAATCCGATTGGTTTTAACTTAGGAGCACCAACCACAATCTTTATACTATTCAATTTTTGGCTTGGACCAACCTACACCCCAAGTTTCTTTCCCCCAAAGAAACTTGTAAAGAAACAAATATACAAGTATAAAATTCAGCACAAAAATCAAAAGAAAAAAACTCTTTTTGATGTTTGATGGAGAGGCTGAAAGATGGCTTTTGAAGCTTTGTATTCTCTTTTTGAAGGCTGAGAGGAAGCTTGAATGAATGAGGATGATTATACTTTGAAGCTCTTTAAATTTGATGCACAAGGTCCTCTCTTTTTTCTCTTTTTCTTTAGATATTCAATGAACCTCACTATTTTAATGATTTCTACTTTCAATCCACTTAATCTTTTATTCCAAATATTTTTCTAGCCTTTTATACTCTTTATGATGGTTGGAGGATCAGTTCTAGCTGTTGGAAGTCTTGAAATAGTCGTTGGAGTGGAAAAATGATCATTTAAAAAAGATGCAGAAAACTAGCCATTACGATCACTGGATTGGCTTAGTTTTTGACTGGTTCGGCTCAATCCATAGGGTATTGAAAAACTGGCTTTCTACACTCTTTGTCTTTTGCTTTCATTGAGACTAGGTTGGCTCAGTCTCAGACTCTCAGACTAGGTTGGCCCAGTTTGCGTGCCATGCATATCGAACAGCCCATTTCGAAAGGGGATGACCTAGGGGTCGTCCCTTGGGTTGATCTTTTTACTAAAACTTGATTTTCTTCTAATTTATTCATCCAAAAATTATAGGACTATCTCTAAAAGATCAAAAATCTTCTAAGCTTGTTCTTGAGGCTTCTAAAATAGATTTTCTCTAATTTTATAAAATTATGATTTTGTCCCTTGTCACTTTTTCTTGATCTCCAACTCGATAAAATTATAATTTTAACTTGAATACCTAGAAAGACCTACATCTACTCATGAAACATATGGTTAAATACTTAAACACTCAAAGTTTGATGATCATCAAAATCAATCATGGGGTCAACACATAGCCTGCTATGGCCCGTGGATGTCTTCCTGGGCTTCTTCTTGCTGCGGTCTTTCCTATGGACTCCTTGTGGATCGAATTTGAGGCATTTTTTGTAATAGTAAATATCTTAGTTAAAATTTTAAGTTGATCTTATAAAAATGGTATAGTCTTACAATGGACTCCTCCTGGTACAACCTAGCTCCACGGGATGTCTGATAGAAGGATTAGGATCCTATTGGATATAGTCCGATCTATAATGATGTTCACTCACTAATCTATACTTCTTAGGGACATACTTTAATCTATTGAATATGGTACTAATTGTACTTTCTAGTGGACCACAATGTGATTGTGATTTGTCATACCATATTCTAGGAAAATAGTTTATTCAAGATGGTAGTAGTGGGAGGATATTGAAACCTATTCATTCTAAGCCACTTAGTATTATGCCTCTTCCACCTCTAGTAGGATCTTCCATCCTTCTGAAAGATACTTGGTTATGCTTATAGAGGATGTAGAGGAAGTAGTTCTTGTGGAAGATAGGGATCAAGTAGTTGATCCTAAGATCTATGGCGAGATGATGTATGACATCGATTCCAAGAAATAGATGGAAGCAATATATTTAAAGTTTGACTTGATACATTCTAGCCAAATCTAACCTTAGCAGATCTACCAGAGAGTATTGTACCCATTGGATGTAAATAGATCTACAAAAGATAATTAAATATAGTTAGATTTGAAAACTATTTCCTTAATGGATATCTTGTAAAGATATCTATATAGATCAGCCTAATGGGTTTCTCTTCTGATGATGGAGATCACAAGATCTACAAGTTGCATGGATTCATTTTTGGATTAATGCAAGCATTTTGTAGTTGGATTGATGCAATCAAAATATTTGATTTCATCAAATATAAGGAGGAACCTTGAGTTTTCAAAAGGATCAGTGGGAGGATGAGATTCTCTTAATTAGGAAAGGTGTTCCCATGCTGACTTCGGTCAAGAGTTGGTTGTCAAAAAAGGTTCTCTAGAAAGATCAAGGGAAATCATCTAGGGATGAAGGTTTGTAGAGATAGATCTGATAGGATTCTAGGCCTTTTATAAAAAAAATACATAAAAGAAGTGCCAAAGGGTTCGGCATGGAAAGTCTTAGAAGGGACATCTATCCTTTAGATAATGCATGTATCTCTCCAAGAAGATGTGTCCAAACACATATGAGGAGATTCACCTCATGAGCTAGATCCCTGTTACTTCGGCTAAAGGGAGCCTCATGAATGCCATGCTATGTATTCGACTTGATCTTGCTATCAGTGTCACGAGCAGACATCGGTCGAATTCAGGTATACGACACTGGATAGATATGAAGAACATCCTTAAGTACTTGAGAAGCACTAAGGATATCTTCTTGATTTTTAAAGAAGGATTTTGAATTATGGGATTTATGGGTACACATGCTCAGATTTAGTGTCTAACATTGATTGTCGAGAGTCTATATTAGGATGTGTGCAATATGAAAATTGGTAGATTGGAAAAGTTCGAAATAACCAATTATCGCAGGAAGCTAAGTTAGTTACTATTTTCAAAGGTGCTAAGTAAGATCTTCTAGTCCAAGTATCTTTGTTACAATTGATGTCATCATTGTGATAATATTGGCAACATAGCCTTTAGCTAATGGAGTCTTGGTCTCACCAGAATACCTAGCACATAGAAAGGGAGACTTTAAATAATACGCAACTACCTTGATATGGAAGATATCAAGATGAAAAGAATAGACCCCATGAAAATATGGTGGACCCATTGACTAAGCCATTTTTCCAGCTATAGACTGAAGTCCATCTTAAGAAGATGGGACTTAAGTTCATGGCTAATTGACTTTAGGTCAAGTGGAAGATTGTTAGATGTATGACTTAGAAAGCCAATTATTGGCTGGCATATTATATTATTTCAGGACATAAGTTTGTACTTGATTTATTAAAATTAAAATTATGAATAATTATTTTCATTCTAGAGTAATGTGTCCTAGAATCATCTAAGAAATTAATAGTCAATGATACATATTCTCAAGAGTTAAAAATTTAAGACATATATCTTTATAGATTAATTCCTAAATTGCTCTCAATTAATGATCATTATAAGGCTGGTGATAGATCTAATTAGACTAGTGCATGGATTGCTTCCTTTTTGGATAGATGGATCTTGAGTCTACCATATGGGAACATTAGAGTGAGAGTGCAGATGATTGATATAGATTAACAGTACTAAGCATGACCAAGAATGAGAAGTCACGTGGATGCCTACTCACTTGTTAGTGACTTCTCGATGCTGTAGTTGTATGAATAGTTCTTTAACCTACATTGCCTCAATTGCTCATAGTGGGGTTGCTTTATTTTGACCACACATAAATATTATACTCAATAAGTCATTATAGTAGATGTTGGCTACAGTAAGTTCACTGTAGGAGTAGGAGTGCACTTATAGGGGATCTATAGTCTTAATAGTTGAGGAGCAGTCCTACGTAACTTAAGAGGCCAAGTCCATAAATCTGTGGCCATAGTAGCATGATTATAGAAAGAAGTTTTCATGGGATTCATGATTGGACTCGAGCTAATTAAGGTTGGCATATACAGATGCTTAGGGTTTGACAAAATTCCACGACCTGCATCCTATCGGGACTCTCAATAGAAGAACTTAATTACATAGTAACTACACCTAAGGATTCATTCTTCTATTCTACTGGATTGTTACTACATACCGCTAGATGTCATTGATGGATTGTGAGGACTTATTGGATCATTTTTGGATCAACGATTCTTATTGAGGTGAGTTGGAATTGTTCCAGTCCATCGAAAGAAGTTTCGATGATACTGTGATAGAAATCACGGTATATCTCACTATCAGATAGAATAGAACCTGAAATTATATATAAAAGGAGCTTGTCCCAATCAATGGCTTGGATCATTATTAAATTATCAATTGGATTGATGATTTAAATTTATAAATTGCTAATTTATAAGAGTTACAAATTCAATAACTACTAATTGTTAGCATGAGGAACTTAATTGCAAGTGTTGCAATTCAATTGGGCCTAATTACATTATGGATCAAGTCCTAATTAATTTGAATCAGATTTAATTTAATTAAGCTTAAATTAATTTAAGGCTAATTAGGTTTAATTATCCAAGTTGGACCTGGATTTCAATCCTGATTTGATCAGGTTTGATAGCCATTTTGAATTTGATTTGATTCAGGCTTGAATTCGATTCGAATTGAATCCAAATTGAATCCAATTGATATAGACCACCTAAGCCCTAGTTCCCTAGGCTTCTCAATCTTATTTTCACATAGATATGAGAGAGGGGCACTGAAAAGTGATGCCCTTTCTCTTGGTATGCATGAGATGAAGAGGAGGTGCTAGTTGGCACATCCCCTTAGGGTTTAGACTCTTTTATGATAAGTTTTTATCCTAACCAAATTTTAGTTGAATTAGGATCGTCATATCAGATTTTGGGGCATGGAACTTGGGATTTGTGCAACAAATAAAGAGAGGAAAAAAAGGGGCGTCCGTAAGAAAGTCTGGGTGCCATTCTTTCTTTCTAGCTGCAAAGTCTCAATGCCTCCTCTTTCTTTCTTCCATCTCCACACCCATAGCCTCTATAGATTTGATCTAGAGAGGGTTTAGAGAGACAAGAAGAGAAGAAGAAGGGTTTTTTTCTCTTCTTGGTGATCTGAAGAGATTCCAAAATAGTTGCGCAAAGAGTTCGTGCTGCTGATTTTTTTCTTCGACTTCTAGAAGAGAAGGTTCAAGATCTAAGTCAAGGAGCGAGGCCTACAAAATGCTAGCACTCCAGTGGCCTCAGTGATTCAATCAGGTTATCTCTGTGTAGATACCAGCAGAGGCTGGGTGCTTGCACGGCTATGATAGAAATCCTGGGCATCCGTCGATCCGATCCAAGGTTGATAATGGATAGCGATTAGGTATAATCCTTTTCTTTCCTAATTATGATTTCAGATCTATTTATAAATGCATATTAATTGATCCTTAGATAATTTCTTGATTAGATCAAGGCATATTTTAATATTAAAATTATTTTAATATTTATCTTTCACCACATTCTTTTCATGAGATGAATTTTGTATGTGAATCACCTAGAATTCCTTCAAGTTCTCCACATCTCCTGAGCAAACCAAAGTCTGAAGAGGTCCTATATTTGTACCTTATGATCTCCCCTGAGAACTTTAGAAACCCATATATTATGTAAGTCATCCTCATGATACTGAGACTAGGTACGCAAGATTAGAGAAGATGGTGTATGCACTTATAATTTCCACAAAAAGAGTATGTTAGTATTTTTCAAGTGCATATGATCACCGTCTTGACCGACCAACCTATTAGGTCGATCCTACACCAACTTGAGACCTCGAGTCAGCTGGCCAAGTAGGCTATTGAGCTCAAAGAGTTTGATATAAAATACCTCACCTAGCCATCTACTAAAGCTTAGGCACTAGCATATTTCATCCTAGAGTGTACTATTTCTGTAGAGAAGCCTATTGCAAAACTTGAAGCCAACGATCTTGAGGAGTGTTGGGCACTCCACGTAGATGGTTGCTCTAATATAATAGGTTCTAGGGCTAAATTGGTTCTCACTAGCCTAGCAAGGGTGGCCACCGAGTATGTTTTATGCTGTAGATTCAAAACCTCAAATAATGAGACTGAATATAAAGCTTTGGTTGTTGGACTTAAGATCATTAAGGAGATTAGAATTCGCCACTTGAGGGTCTACAGTGACTTGCAGCTCGTCGTCAGCCAAGTGCAAGGTAAATGTGAAGCATAAGAGCCCAGTATGATCAGGTATCTGCAAAGAGTAAAGGACTTCACATCTGACTTTATGACCTTAAACATTTAGCAAAATTCGAGGTCTGAGAATGTTAGAGCCGACCTCCCCTCAAAGTTCACCATCATGGGAGTTGCCAACCTCAAGAGAAGCTCATACATGGAGATGATAGATAGTCCAAGCATCGAAGAAGCCTTGATCATGCAAACTAACCATGAGCCGAGATGGATGGATCCAATCGTTCAATTCTTGGAGGAGGGGATTCTCTATGTTGACCTTGGCACCTGATGTACGAAGGAAAGCTATGCAAGAGATCTTATTCGCTATCACTACTATGATGCCTTCACCCCTCAGAAGCTGATAATGTTCTTTAAGAGGTCTACAAAGATATTTGTAGTAACTATCTTGGAGGTAGAGTCCTACTCATAAAGTGCTACGATAATGGTATTTTTGGCCAACCATGCAACGAGATGTAGCCAACCTTGTGCGAAGGTGTGATCAGTGCCAAAAGAACTCAAACATTCAGCATTAGCCTTCAAATACCTAGCACTGATAACAATGCTTTGGCCATTTATCTAGTGGGGAATGGCATCCTTGAATCCTTTCCGGTCATAATGGCACCAAAGAGATTTTTGCTTATCGTAATTGATTACTTTACTAAAATGGATGGGAGTAGAGGCATTGGTGTACATCACTAAAGCTAAGGTCTATGATTTTGTATGGAAGTTCATCATCTACCAATTTGACCTGCCATGAGCAATCATCACTGATAACGGGCATCAATTCGATAATGTGAAGTTTGAGGAATTCTACAACAAGCTTGGGATTATGCACCGCACGACCTTAGTGGTGCACCTCTAAAGTAATGGTGAGGCTGAGGGTACTAACCAAACTTTGTTGCAAGGACTAAAAGCAAGATTGGACCAAGCTAAAGGATGATGGGTTGAAGAGCTCTACAACGTACTGTAGGCCTACCGAACGATGCAAAGATCCCAATCGGAGAAATATCTTTCAACCTAGCATTCAAAACTAAATCTATAATACCACTTGAGGTTGGTTTGCCTTCACTTCGGATGAAGAAGTTCAATAAGGAAAATAATTCAGACTACTTGAGAGCAAATTTGGACCTACTGGAGAAAACATGAGAGTGAGCTCAGCTTTGGATGGTGACTTACGAACAGAAGATAACTCGATACTATAATTCAAGGGTCAGAGGAAAAGTCTTCTAAGTAGGGGACTTTGTCCTGTAAAGAGCTGAGGTGTCTCATCCAATAGATAGAAAAAGCTGTCGTCAAATTGGGAAGGTCCATACCGCTTTGATGAGATGGTGCACCCGGGAACATACCGATTTTGCCAACTAGAAAGAGTACTAGTTCTCCAAACTTGGAATGCTAAGAATTTAAAAATTTACAATCCTTGAAATAATTTTTATCAAATGACAATAAAGATTTATTTTCACCAATCATAATGCCTTCCCAATATCCTCAATCAAAGTATGGCCAATAGGCGCTCCTCATCCTTGTATGACTCGAGTGGATGCCATACGACGATGATGGCCAATAGACACTCCTCATCCTCATACGAATCGATTGGAGGTCATACAACGATAATGGCCAATGGGCACTCCTCATCCTCGTACAAGCTGAGTGGATGCCATACAATGACAGCAACAATGACAAACTGGTGCTCCTTGACTTATATAAGTCAAGTAAAGGCAATGATGACAATAATCAATAGGCGCTTCCCATCCTCATATGAGTCGAGAGGAGGCCATACAATAACGATGGCCAATGGGTACTTCTCATCCTCGTACGAGTCAAGTGGAGGCCATGTGATGACAATGGCTAATTAGTGTTCCTCGTTCTCGTACGAGTCAAGCAGAGGCCATGCGATAATGATAGCCTACTATTGCTCCTCATCCTCATATGAGTTAAGTAGAGGCCATGACGACAATAGCCAATTAGTCCTCCTCATCCTTATATGAGTTGAGTGGAGGCTATGCGACAATGATGGTATTGAAAAATATATCCTAAAGCCAATCATCTAAGTTGTAGATGATTAGAACCTGTATATGAATTATCTAATAATAAAAGTTATTTGGTTGGCTCATCATAAAAGTTCTATCTTCCTTAAATGAACTCCTAAATTATGATGAAGTCCTTAGAACCATAATCAAATGACAAAGAAGGATTTATCGGATAGTTCTTAAATTGTTCACGATCAAATGATAAATTATTAACAAGGATGATAACTTATCGAGTGTAGGTCACTATATGCCATATGCGTTAGTTGTCCCCGTAACCAAGTGGTGTGGAGACACTAGTATGGCATCCAGATAAGATGTAGGAGAACATCTGCACTGAACGTGACTAATGTAGCACTCTACTATCAAGAGTAGCTAGCTAAGGCCAATGGATATGTGTCACTCCGACCTGAGATCACCATGGTGACTTGCAAGCAACTCACTATACTTTAGTTTTGGACTGCCTGTATTTCTAATATAGGTTTGGAAGGTTTCTAGGTATAGTCAAGTACTTATAAAGTTGGTGTGTGAGTCAAGATGGAATTGACTACTCCTGATTAACTTCAGAAAGAAAATGACTCACTATATTTTAATTTAGGAAAACCTAGGCCTGGGTAATCCTCATGAGGAGTCACGAGATTTATAAAATTTTGAAACACAATAGAGATGACTTGTATGAGTGTTGACAACATACTTGAAGTCATCTTGAGCATTATTGATTATAGAGATAAATTATACAATAACCATATGCCAGGATTCTAAGAATGTTGCTTTGCATACATTCAAACTATCCGGACGTCAGGTACCAATGCTAAATGGTCATTTTGATTAGTACAAAAATCGGTTCTTATGCTACCGACTTAGGTTCGAAACTATGGGGTCACACACATAAGAGATTGTAATATGATGAGATGGTTAATCGATGATTGAGAATCGTTCTTAGGTCAAACTATCAATACGATTGATATTTGACCTAATGCAAGTTTTGCAGGAGGATCGTGTTAGATGTGTGCCCTAGAAACTAGATTGACTGTCACTTGTAATACACTTCTAAGGATAATTTTATAATTTTAACTATAAATTAATAAATAAGTTATTTTCTATCATAGTGTGTATTTAAAAGTGTTTGTGATACATCCTTTGAGTTAATGGTAATGATAATTCATATTTTCAAGAGTTGAAAATTTAAGACATGAATTTTCATAATTAACTCATAAACTGCTTCCGATCGTAGGATCATCACGAGGATGGTGATCGATCCAAAAGGTTGGTGTATGATTGCTTTCTTAGGATAGACGTGTCTTGAGTCTATGGTGTGGAGATACTGGAGCGAGAGTACAGGTACTCGTTAGAGAACGAGGGCACTAAGCATGACCACCTCGAGTAGTCATAAGAAAATCTACCTTCTTGTCGATGACTAACTCGATGCTGTAGTGGTGTGTTTGGTTCTTAGGTCTGAGGTGCATCGATAATTCATCTTGAGGGTGTTATAGTTTGACTATACCATAACTGGATCTCCTAACCATTTAGAATTCTGAGGTGTATGTTGGCCATAGCATGTTTATTGTAGGAATTAGATTGCACCAATAGGGGATCTATCTATCTTGGTAGATGAGGAGTAGCCATATGATAATCATGAGATTGAGTCCATAAGTCTATGGCCATGGCAGAGTGAAGATGATAGAAAGAGTTTCTATTAGGATTTCATATTGGACTCAAATCGAATGATTAATTCATACGATGGACATTGGGTTTGATGAGTTCACCTTAACCCTAATCCTATCGGGGCTTAAGATAGAAGAATCCAATCACATAGGTAACTGTATCAAGAGATTCGCTTTCAGTTCTGATGGATTGCTATCATATACTGCTAGATGTCACTGATAGATTTTGGAAGCAATGAGGATGATTTTGATGATCAATCATTCTAATTATATGAATCAGAAAAGTTCTGATCCATCGAAAGATGTTTTGATGATGTCGATGATGGAGATCGTGACATGTCTTATTACCAT
This sequence comes from Cocos nucifera, assembly GCA_006176705.1. Classification (NCBI taxonomy): domain Eukaryota; kingdom Viridiplantae; phylum Streptophyta; class Magnoliopsida; order Arecales; family Arecaceae; genus Cocos; species Cocos nucifera. The sequence goes on from QRFJ01001899.1 coordinate 119,456, forward strand.
ATAGAATTGAACCTAATTGGATCACATAAATAAGAGTTTGGATCTGGATGTCATAAATTGAGCTAAACCAGTTTGATTGATTTGGATTAGATCCAATCAGGTTCAAGATAATCGTGCTAGCATATGATTGAGCCTGACTTTCTCCTTTTGAAATCTTTCTGATTTATCGCAATCGAGTCAAATTTGATTTGACTCATTCTTGTATTTAGAATGAATTTATTTTCACCTAACTAGAATAAGTCCAGATTAGATTAATTATAAAAATTAAATACATTCATAATCAAATTGGACTAGGGTCAAAAGTTGACCTATTTGAGAGAATTGAGGGTCACCTGATTAGATGCTTCTAAAAAATTCTTTAGAAATTATTTTAATTTAATTTTTGGATATGTGATAGAGCATGAGTTATGCATTGGGTGTACCAAATTTTATGATTTTTGGAGATATCTAGACTGAGTTAAGATAGAGTTTGATTTTGATCAAACTCTTAAGGGAAGAGTCCTAAGCGTAGTGGATTCTTCCATATCTACTCATGTTGATACCTTTTTGAATCATTTTTGATGAAAATAATAGATGAGATCTGATGTTTTTTCATGGAGAATAAGTTCTAGAGTCCTAATGATAAAATAAACAAGTTATTTTCTAGAATAAGTTCTAAAAATTTTTTTAAAAATTATTTTAATTTAATTTTTGGATATGTAATAGAGCACGAGTTATGCATTGGGTGTACCAAATTTTATGATTTTTGAAGGTATCTAGACTGAGTTATGATAGAGTTTGATTTGGATCAAACTCTTGAGAGAAGAGTTTTAGGCACAATGGACTCTTCCTTATCTACTCATGCCGATACCTTTTTGAATCATTTTTGATGAAAACAATAGATGAGATCTGATGGTATTTCATGAAGAATAAGTTCTAGAGTTCTAATGATAAAATAAATAAGTTATTTTAGTCAAAAGAAACTCTAAGTAGGCATTGGACATAAAAGCCTTTCTCATATCAAAGTGCATTCAATGCAAGAAATAATTTTTCATGTTCAAAGTCTACCATCCCTAATATCCCATGCCCCCTCTATCCTCTTCTTCTTCTCTTCTACAAGTCTAAAAAATTAGGCATAAATTTGAGAAGAAGATCAAAGATTTTTGGCATAATATTTAAGATCTACGCGATGATGTTCGTATGACGGACGGGCTGTCTTCAAAAATAGTTTTGAAGGTTCTTTGGATCATATCCAGATTTGATTTTTGGAGAAAAGGTTCATGAGGAGAAAATGTTCAGATCCTGTCTAAGTGGATACCGGTAGAGGCTAGGCGCGTGCATGGCTCCTTCCAGAACCTCAGGAATCAACAAGATCATTATAGGATAATTAGATTACCCAATCAAGTACTTTAAATTAAATCTAATTTAATTTAAATTTTTAATTTTTAATATTAGATCATCATGATTAGATCTGAGAATTATTAGATTTGATCAAATCATTTAGGAATTTTTTAGAAAAATCTTCCTTAAATCTAATTAGATCTGCATGATCCTACGGCGGAAAATAATGTTTTTCCTTCAACTGATATCAGAGCTGCGTTAGCAGTTCTTCAGATCTACCTTAGATCTAATTTTATTTTTATTTATGATTTAATATTAAAAAATTTTAAATGTCACATTAGATATGATTAGATCTAAAATCAAGAAATTAAAAATTAAATAATTTAGATCTAATATGTATGAGATGCATGACTAGATTAGGTATAGAATAGTTCTATGTGTAGTCTAGTATGATCATGTATTTAATTTGATTAAATATAATTTTAAATCTATTTAATTTTTATTTTTTTGATGTTATAATTATTATAATTAGATCTAAAAATAAAAAATAAAGTTTTTAATTTTTAATTTATTCATATGAGATATGAAAGATGCATGCTTAGACTAGTCATAAAATAGTTCTATAAGATGTTTAGAATAATTTTAATTTTGATATGATCAAATTTAAAATTTTATTTTTTAGATTTAATATGTGATGTTTCAGATCTGAAAGTATGCATATTAATGATACATAAGATGTATGCAAGATATGTATTAGTTAGATCTTTTTATATGTAATATATGATCTAACTAGTTTTATAGTAAAAAATTATATTTTTGATTAAGGAGTTTTCCATGGCCATCCAGTCATAAGAATAAAGTAGAATTTAAAGGCCCTCTCCTTCCATTCGATGGGGTGTTCTTATGGCGTGTAGGGGTGCTACGCATTCATCCTTAATCAAAAATCAAAACTTATTTTTCTGCAAAATCCTAGATCTTGAAATCCTAGGATTTCTATTACATGTTTTGTTCATGAACCCAAAACTTAATTAAGAATTAAGATTATGAAATTAATTAGATCTAAAGTTATAAATTTTTAGATCTAAGACATATTCATAAAATTGGGTTTGGACTTGGGTAGCTTAATTAGGTTTAGCAGTTGATCAAACCAAATCAAGAGTTGGTTAGGTAGAATCAAAAAAAAGCTTAGATTTGACTAGCTTAATAGGATTAAGTCTGGATCAAGATCGAATCACATTAAGATGCAACTCGATCAAATCAAGATCTAATTTAGCTCCGCAGTTCGAGCCTGGATTATAGACTAACCCAGTTGGTTCTGATTCGATAATTTGGTATCTAAGGTAAGTTTGGTAGATATGACCGATTGATTTTTAATTGGAAGATACTCGATCTGAATGTGTTCTTATCGAGTTAATGGCATATCCCTTCCATCGATCTCACTTACCTGGCCATTTGTGTCGATCTAGTTCTGATTTGAGATGGCTAACAATTTGAGCCAACCCATACTACTCGGTTAGTCATAATTGTTATTACTAAGTTAAGTCAAGTTTAAAGAGATCTAAATTAAATCTTCCTAAAAAAATATTAAGTCTAAGGTTTTTCACCATTGTAGATGTGCAGGCCCTTTCCGGGGTTGATTATTCTCAACTGGATATAGTGCTTCAGTTGCATCGAAAAGATGCAACCATGTCTATTAGGCATTGGATGCTACGGGTTGGAGGATGGGTTGAGCTCAATATTCCAGATATGGTGAGGGACTCAATCAGAAATCTAATCTATGCAAATGGTGGGTCTGACTTAACAATGAGTGGATCAATATTCCAGACATGATGAGATTCATGAATTAGAGATCAAGTTTGGATGCACCATGATTAGAGAATCATTGGACAAGAATTGTCCACTCATCGATTGACCCATCACCAATAACTATTAGTTGAGGTGGTGAGTCAGTTGGTGGGACCGCACCATCCACTAGAAATCTATAATCGTAGAGATTATCGCATCTCTGCCAAGAAAGTGTAGGGATCCGAGTAAATAGTGAGAGCCTAATTTATTTAAAAATAAAATTTTAAAATAAATTATTTAAGTCTAATTACAAAATATAACTAAAAACTTTGACTCTCTATAGGAAAATGCCTGCATTCAACCCATTAGCCCATATCCTGGACACCCATAAACTGACCGGATCCAACTATAAAGATTGACTTTGAAACTTCAAAATTATTTTGGGTTCTGAGAAGTTGACTCATGTGTTAGAATAGGATCCTCCCACCTTATCAGTCCGTCCATTCGCTGATCAGAGAGCGTCTCTCAAGAAGTGGATGGATGAAGATAACAAGGCTAGGTATTACATGTTGGGCTCGATGTCTGATGAGCTTCAGCACCAACATGATGACATTAAGACTAGCCACCAAATATTGGCTCACCTATAAGAGTTGTTTGGTGAACAGAGTTGTGCAGCCAAATATCAAGTCACTAAAAGACTTTTTAACGTTCAAATACATGATGGACAGTCAGTCCAAGATCATTGTCTTATGATGATCAAGGACTTAGAAGAGCTTGAGAAGCTCGGTATCAAGATCTATAGACTAATATAATTTTGTAGTTCTTGACTGATGCGTATGGGCAGTTCATCATGACTACCATATGCATAAACTTCAGAATACCTTGGCGGAGCTCATGAATATGCTGGTTACTGCTGAGCTTACTATGAAAAGTTCTAAAGGCTTAGTACTTACTGTGGAATGGACTTCTTCCAAGAAAAAAATTTTTGGAAAGAAGAAGAAGTCCATAAAGAAGTAGAAGGTGAATGGTGAGAAGAAGAAGGCAGTGAAGGAAAAATCCTATTTTTCCGGGTTAGGTTTATTTAGATCTGATTTGACCAAGAGAAATATTTAAAAAAAAAAATTTAGATCTAAGATTTTTTAGATTTGATTAGATGGATCTAATAAAATAAAATAAATTAAATTATATTAGATTTAATTTATACCTTGTTCTTGGGTAATCTTATTACCCTGTGATGATCCTGCTGATTGCTTGAGGTTCTGGATGGAGCCATGCAATCACCTGGCCTCTACCGATATCCACTCAAGCCGGATCTAGATATCTCCTCCTTCTCAATCTATCCTCTAAAGATTAGATCTGGATCTGATCTTGAAGGTCTTCAAAATAATTTTTGAAGATCCAATGTCGTCTCTTACAGCAGTGCTGCCTTCTTCCTTTCTTGTCGCCTTTCTCTTACTTGGATCACACCAAACTTGAGCCCAAAGCCTCTTGGGCATGGAGAGGAGAGAGAGGATCAGAGGTAGGCATGGAGGAGAGAGGGAGAGGGCTATATGGCATGGGAAAAGGGAGAACCTCTCTAAACCTAGGTGCAAACAGGGTTTATATAGACCCTGCTGTGCCATGCAGTGCCACATCATCCCGACCAATCACGTCTCTTCATGCAATCAGATCTAAATCTGATTGGTGGGATGACATCACTTGATCCAATCAGATGAGAGCCCCTCTCCAACATCCTTAGGTGGCACCAAGACTGGTCAAAGTAGTCTTTGGCGCCACCTTGTTTGATACCATGAAGCAACCTAGAGTCTCATCTATATGGGATGCCAGGCATCATTATCCTTAGGCACACGCCTCCTTAGGCATGTGCCCTCTTCTTTCCTCTTTCTAGTAGGGGGAAAAACCCTCATCTGCTCTCCTATTGGTGCATGACACATGGGCAGATGTCAAGTGTCAAAGGTCAACATTTGACTAAAGTTAAAAGACAAAAATTAGCAGGTGACAGAAAATGGTAGGTGTTATCCCAAATTTATCTCATAAATTAAGACAACCCTTTTCTAACCTAGAAAAACTCCAGTCAGACCAAGTAAAGGTACCTGAGTGAGCCTAAATACATTTGGCTTAGTCGAAATAACTTTTAATGATTATTGAAGGAGAACATTAGGCTCAATCGTATGCTAACACGATTTTCTTGAACCTAATTGAATCTAATTCAAATCAATTGAACTAGGTTAGTCCAATTGATGATATTTAGATCCAAATCTTTGTTTGTGTGATCTAGTTAGGTTCAGTTCTGTATGATAATGAGATATGTCATGATCTGTATCATCGACATCATCGAAACACCTTTCGATGGATCAAAACTTTTCTGATTCAAACAACTAGAATGATCGATCATCCAAATCATTCTAATTGCTCTCAAAATCCACTAGTGACACCTAGTACTATATGGTGGCAACCTATCAAAGCTAAAAATGAACCTCTCGGTGCAGTTACTTGGGTGATTAAGTTCTTCTATCTTGAGCCTCGATCAGATTAGGGTTAAGGTGAACTCGTCAAACCCTAATTTTTGCCATATGAATTAATCATTCGATTCAAGTCCAATATGAAAACCTTAATAGAAACTCTTTCTATCATTTTACTCTGCCATGGCTATGCGTTTATGGGCTTGATTCTCATGATCATCATAGGGCTACTCCTCATCTACCGAGGTAGATAGATTTCCTCTTGGTGCAATTCAATTTCTATAATGAACATGCTATAGCCAACATACACCTCAGGATTTTGAATGGCTAGGAGATCGAGTCATAGTGTAGTCAAACTATAACACCCTTAAGGTGAACTACCGATGCACCTCAGGTTAAAGAACTAGACACACCACTGCAGCTTCGAGCCAGTCATCGACGAGAAGGTAGACTTCCTTAATGACTACTCGAGGTGGTCACGCTCAGTGCCCTCGTTCTCTAACGAGTACCTTGTACTCTCGCTCTAATGTCTCCACATCCATAGACTCAAGACTCATCTACTATAAAGAAGTGATTGTACACCAACCTACTGGATTAATCACCATCCTCATGATGATCCTATGGTCGGAAGCATTTTATGAGTTAATAATGAAAATTCATGTCTTAAATTTTCAACTCTTAAAAATATGAATTATCATTACCATTAACTCAAGGGATGTATCACAGACACTAAATACACATATGTGATAGAAAATAATCTATTTTATTGATTATAGTCAAAATTATAATTTTGCCCTTAGAAGTGTATTACAAGTGTCAGCCAATTCTGGCTTCTAGGGCACATATATCTAACAATCTCCCATTTGATCCTAAAGCCAATTGGCTACAAGTCTAAGTCCCATCTTCTCAAGGTGGGCTTCGATTTTTTGCTGGCCCAATGGCTTTATAAGTGGGTCTGCCACATTATCTGCGGAGTTGACTCTTTTGACCTCGACGTAACCCTTCTCGAGGTAATCACGGATGAGGTGGTATCGCCGCTCAATGTGCTTGGATTTTTGGTGAGACCTCAACTCCTTAGCAAGGGCTATGGCGCCATTGTTGTCGCAGTATAGAGGAATGGCATCTGATGGCATTACTCCGATCTTCTGCGGCAAACTTCTTATACCAGAATGCCTTCCTTTGCAGCTTCTGATGCAGCGATATATTCTGCTTTCCATGGTGGAATCTGCTATCACTATCTGCTTGGAAACTCTTCCAACTAACAGCACCACCATTACACACAAATAGACTCCTAGATGTCGACTTTCGATCATCTATATCAGACATGAAAATCCGAGTCTGTGTATACCCTGGACTTGGAGTTCTCCATTACCAAAGACCAACATCATATCCTTAGTTCTTCTTAAGTACTTAAGGATACATTTCACAGAAGTCCAGTGTTCTTCATCCTGGATTTGACTGATATCTGCTTGTGACACTCACAGCATGGGCTATATCAGGTCGTGTACATAGCATGGCATACATGAGGCTCCCTATTGCAGAAGCATAAGGGATCTTGCTCATGCATTCTATTTCCTCAGGTGTGCTAGGGCACATCTTCTTGGAAAGATGAATACCATGTCTGAAGGGTATTAATCCCCTCTTAGAGTTTTTCCATACTAAACCTCTTTAGTACTTCCTCTATGTACATCTTCTGTGAAAGTCCTAGCATCCTATTCGGTCTATCCCTATAGACCTTAATTCCTAGAATAAAGGATGCTTCACCTAGGTCTTTCATGGAGAATTCTTTGGACAACCATATTTTGACTGTCGTCAACATGGGAATATCATTTCCAATAAGGAGGATGTCATCCACGTACAATACGAGGAAGACAACAGCGCTCCCACTGACCTTTTTGAAGACACATGGTTCCTCTTCATTTTTGATGAAACCAAACATTTTGATCACATCATTGAAATGAGTGTTCCAGCTCCGAGATGCTTGCTTAAGTCCATATATGGACCTTTGCAGCTTGCAAACCTTGTGATCAGTATCACTAGGATGTGAAACCTAGCGGCTGTTCCATATAGATATCTTCCTCAAGATATCCATTTAAGAATGTTGTTTTTTCATATCCATTTGCCATATTTCATAATCGAAATAGGCTGCAATAGGCAAGCAATGTGCGGATGGATTTTAGCATAGCCACTGGTGAAAATGGTATCCTGATAGTCAATGCCTTCGCATTGACTATAACCTTTTGCCACTAGTCTAGCCTTGAATGTCTCCACATTTCCATCTGCACCAATCTTTCTCTTGTAAGATCCATTTACACCCAATAGGTACTATACCTTCTGGTGGATCTACCAAGGTCCAGACTTGGTTTGAGTGCATCGAGTCAATTTCTGACTTCATTGCCTCTAACCATTTCTCAGGAGTCGATATTCGATATCACCTCATTGTAGGTTTTGGGATCATCACCATGAGCCCATTACCTACGAAAAATATTTTCTCTACTTTCCTCTGAAATAGTACCTAAGTATCTCTTCATGGGGACAAAAAACTCTTTTTGATCTATGAGGTGGACAAGGTAGTGATTGTATTGGCTCAATCTGATTTGGTTCCATTTGGTACTTAGCTCATTGCTCTTATGAGACTTTCTCCTTGAGCTTGATCTACTTTCCAATGCTGCTATCTTGAATAAACTATTTTTCAAGAAAGATGGCATGTCGAACTCACAATCATATTATGGTCTTCTGAAATGTAGAAATAATATCCTAATGACTCTTTAGGATATCCTATAAATCGAGCTCTAAAGGATCCTATAACTCTAACTTGTCTGCTTATTGTCTTTTGACATGAGCCAGACAACCCCAAATTCTAAGATGACTCAGACTTGATTTCTTACCATGTCCATATCTCATATGGTGTGGTAGGAACGATTTTAGAAGGAACCCTATTCAGTAAGTATAATTGTAAGTTAACAGACTGAGTATCTCCCAAAAAAAATCAGAAAGGTCTGTGAAGCTTCATCATGGATCAGGACCATATTTAATAGAGTCCGATTTCTCCGTTCTAAAATTCTATTGAGTTGAGGTATTTCCTGGTGGAGTCCATTGAGAGACTATGCCATTTTGCTTGAGATAGTCTAAGAAATTTCCAACTAAGGTATTCACCTCCTCGATCTGATCGAAGAATCCTTAATGGGTTTTCTAGTTTACTTTTTCTACTTCATGTCTGAATTCTTTGAACTTTTCAAAAGCTTCAGACTTGTGTCTCATAAGATACACATACCCATACCTAGATAAATCATCGATAAAGGTTAATGAAGTAGACAAAGTTGCCTCTAGCCGGCACATCAAATGGGCCGCACACATCATTGTATGTACTAGGGCAAGAAGATCTGTAGGCCCTTTCCCCATGTCCTACAAAAGGGAGCTTTAGTCATTTTGCCATTGAAGAATAAGATTCACAAGTTGGATATGACTCAGAAATCAATGGACTCAATAGCCCGATTTTCTCTAATTTGTTAATCCTATCTTCTGCTATATGACCTAGTCTTAGGTGCCATAGATACCTATCATTTGGACTATCTCTAGCTTATTTTGTTTTTATGGCATTCACATTTTGCTTGATATTAAAAACAGATACATCAATATGTAACTGGTAAAGATCATTAATAAGGAAACCACTTGCAATTTTATTTTTTTCATAAAGAATGTTACAATGGTCCTTAAGAGAAGGTAATCACATAGCCTTCTTGTGCTAAGCATGAAATAGAAATCAAATTCCTGCTAGCTGCAGGCACATAATAACAGTCTTTCAATAACTAAGTCTAAACCAGATGGTAATCGAAGAGGGTATGTTCCCATGGCCACAACAGCAACTCTTGCTCCATTTTCGATGCGTAGGATCATGTCTCCATTTCCCTCAGCCTTCCTGCTATCCTCAAGACCCTGCATGGAAGTACATAAATGAGCATTAGAACAAGAGTCAAGCACCGAACTGGATGCAGAAAAAATCGTAAGGTTAGACTCAATAACAAGCATACCTCTAGAAGAATCTGCCTCCTTATTCTTCAGGGTGGCCTAGTAAGTAGGGCAGTTTCACTTTCAGTGGCCGTCAGCTGTTGCAATGGAAATACTTTTCTTTATCAGCAGCCTTCTTCTTTAGCTCTGCCTTTTTCTTCTTTCCTCCTTCCATCTTTTACCTTTTCATAGACTTCTTCTTGTTCTCAAAAGACTTTCTCTTGGAAGAAGTCCGTTCCATAGCAAGCACTAAGCCTTTAGAACCTTTCATAGAAAGCTCAGCAGTAACTAGCATGTTCATAAGCTCGGCCACAGAATTTTAAAGTTTATGCATATGGTAGTTCATGATGAACTGTCCATATATATCAGTCAAGCATTGCAGAATTATATCATTCTACAGATCCAGGTCCAACTTTACTCCAAGCTTCTCAAGCTCTTCCAAGTTCTTGATCATTATCAGATAATGATCTTGGACTGACTATCCATCACATATTTTAGTCTTGAATAGTCGTTTAGTGACTTGATACTTGGCTGCACGACTCTGTTCACCAAACATTTTTTGTAGGTGAGCTAACATTTGGTAGGTAGTCTTGATATCTTCATGTTGGCACTAAAGCTCATCAAACATCGAGCCCAACATGTAGTATCTGGCCTTGTTATCTTCATCCATCCACTTATCAAGAGATGTTCTCTATTCAGCGGATGGACGAGCTAGTAAGGTGGGGGGTCCTGATCCAATACATGAGTTAACTTCTCAGAACCCAATATGATTTTGAAATTCTAGAGCCAATCCTTGTAATTGGGTCTGGTCAGTCTATAGGTGTCCAGGATACGTGCTAGTGGGTTGGACACAGATATTTTCTTGTAGAGAATCAAAGTTTTTAGTTAGATATTGTAATTAAGACTTAACCAATTTATTTAGAGATTTTATTTTTAATCAAATTAGCTTCCATTATTTTCTCGGATCCCTATACTTTTTTTGTAAAGATGCAAAAATATTCATGATTAATGATTTTTAGTGGGTGGTGCGGTCCCACCAACTAACTCATCACCTCACCTAACAGTTATCGGTAATGGATTAGCTAATGGGTGAACAACTCTTGTTCAATGATTCTCTAATCATAGTGCACCTAAACTTGGTCTCTAATTCATGAATCTCACCATGCTCGAAATATTGATCCACTCCTTAGTTAAGTCAGACCCACCATTTGCATAGATTGGATTCCTAATTGAGTCTCTCACCGTATCCAAAATATTGAGTCCAATCCATCCTCCAGCCCATAGCATCTAATGCCTAATAGACATGGTTGCATCTTTTCGGTGCAATTGAAGCACTGTAACCAACCGAGAATAATCAACCCCCAGAAGGGTCCGCACATCTACAATGGTAGAAGACCTTAGACTTAATCTTTTCTTAGAAAGTTTTGATTTAGATCTCATTAAACTAGACTTGACGTAGTCATAACCATTATGACTAACCTAGTGGCAAGGATTAGCTTGGATTATTGGCCACCTCAGATCAGGACTGAGCCAACAAATATGATCAGGTAAGTGAGACCAGTGGAAGGAATATGTCATTAAATCGATAAGAATGCATTCGAGTCAAGTAGCTTCCAATTAAAAACTAGTCGATCGTATCTGCCAAACTTACCTTAGACACCAAATTATTGAGCCAGAACCAATCAGGTTAGCCTACAATCCAAACTCTAATCACTGAGCCTAATTAGGTCTTAGCTTGATCGATCACTCACATGACTCGATCTTGATTCAGACTTAATCTTATCAGGCTGGTCAATTTAAGCACTCTTGATCCCATCTAACCAACTCTTGATTCGATTTAATCAACCGCTTAGACCTAATTGAGCTACCCAAGCCCGAACCCAATTTTATGAATATGTCTTAAATCTAAAAATTTTCAAATTTTAGACTTAACATATTTCATAATCTTAATTCTCAATTAAATTTAGGGTTCACAAATAAAACATGTAAATAAAATCCTAGAGTTTCAGGATCCAGGATTTTGCAGAAAATAAGTTTTTGGATTTCTGATTAAGGACGAACGTGCAGCACCTCTATACATCATAAGAATACCTCATTGAATGAGAGGAGAGGACATTTAAACTCTACTTTGTTCTTATGACCGAACGGCCAAGGGGAATGCCTTAATCAAAAATAGGAAAACTACAAAACTAGTTAGATCTACATCATATATCTCATATATAATATTGATCTAACTTTAAACATATTTTGTATACATCTCATGTATCATTTTATGCATGTTTTTAAATCTAAATTATCACATAATCATCTAAAAAATTAAATTTAAATTGATCACAGATAATTATGTAGAACTATTCTACAACTAGTCTAAACATGCATTCATCATATCTCATATGAACAAAAATGAAATAACTTTATTTTCTATTTTTTAGATCTTATTATAATATTTATAATATCAAAAAATAGTAAATAAATAGATCTAAAAATTATAACTTAATCAAATTAAATTATGATCATGTAAAACTATACATAGAATAATTCTATTCTACAACTAGTCATGCATCTTGTAGAACTTAGATCTAAATTATTTAATTTTTTAATTTTTTTTAATTTTTGATCTAATCATATCTTATGTGATATCTGAAATCATCTAATTATTAGATTAAAAATAAATTAGATCTACATTATTTATGAAAACTTGGCTCTGATACTAGTTGAAGGAAAAATCCTATTTTTTCGGATCAGGTTCGTTTAGATTTGATTTGACCAAGAAAAATATTTTTAAATTTTTTTTCTTAGATATAAATCAGATTTAAAATTTTTTAAATCTAATTAGATAGATTTAATAAAATAAAATAAATTTAATTTAATTTATATCTTGTTCTTGGGTAATCTTATTATCCTATGATGATCCTGCTGATTGCCTCAGATTCTGGATGCAGCCATGCAATCACCTGGCCTCTACTAGTATCCACTCAGATAAGATCTGGATATCTCCTCCTTCTCAATCTATCCTCCAAAGATTAAATCTGAATCTAATTTTGAAGGTCTTCAAAATAATTTTTAAAGATCTGATGTCATCTCTTGCAGTAGTGCTGCTTTCTTCCTTTCTTGTCACCTTTCTCTTACCTAGATCACACCAAACTTAAGCCCAAAGCCTCTTGAGCATGGAGAAAAGAGAGAGGATTAGAGGTAGGCATAGAGGAGAGAGGGAGAGGGCTATGTAGCATGGGCAAAGGGAGAACATTTCTAAACCTAGGCACAAATAGGGTTTATATAGACCCTGCTGCACCATGCAGTGCCACATCATCCCGGCCAATCACGTCTCTTCATGTAATCAGATCTAAATCTGATTGGTGGGATGACATGACCTAATCTAATCAGATAAGATCCCCTCTCCAACATCCTTAGGTGGTGCCAAGACTGGTCAAAGTAGAGTCTTTGGCGCCACCTTGTTTGATACCATGAAGCAACCTAGAGTCCCATCTGTATGGGACTCTAGGCATCATTATCCTTAGACGCATGCCTCCCTAGGTGTGCACCCCCTCCTTTCCTCTTTCTAGTAGAGGGACAAACCCCCATATGCTCTTCTATTAGTACATGACACATGGATAGATGTCTAAGTGTCAAACATCAACGTTTGACCAGAGTCAAAAGACAAGAATTAGCAAATGATGTAAAATGGCAGGTGTTGTCTCAAATTTATCTCATAAATTAAGACAACCCTTTTTTGAACTGGACAAGCTCTAGTCAGACCAAGTAAAGACATCTGAGTGAGTCCAAACACATTTGGCTTAGTCGAGATAACTTTTAATGATTGTTGAAGGAGAACATTAGGCTTAATCGTATGCTAACATGATTTTCTTGAACCTAATTGAATCTAATTCAAATCAATTGAACTGAGTTAGTCTAATTAATGATATCCAAATCCAAATCCTTATTTGTGTGATCCAGTTAGGTTCAGTTCTGTATGGTAATGAGATATATCATGATCTCTATCATCAACATCATCGAAACACCTTCCGATGGATCAAAACTTTTCTGATTCAAACAACTAGAATGATCGATCATCCAAATCATTCTAATTGCTCTCAAAATCCACCAATGACATCTAGCAGTATATGGTGGCAATCCATCAGAACTGAAAATGAACCTCTCAGTGTAGTTACCTATATGATTAAGTTCTTCTATCTTGAGCCCCTATCGGATTAGGGTTAAGGTGAACTCATCAAATCCTAATTTTCATCATATGAATTAATCATTCGATTCAAGTCCGATGTGAAAATCTTAATAGAAACTCTTTCTATCATTTTACTCTGCCATGGCCATGGGCTTATGGACTTGATTCTCATGATCATCATAGGGTTGCTCCTCATCTATCGAGGTAGATAGATTCCCTCTTGGTGCAATCCAATTTCTACAATGAACATGCTATAGCCAACATACACCTCAGAATTTTGAATGGCTAGGAGATCGAGTCATGGTGTAGTCAAACTATAACTCTCTTAAGATGAATTGCCGATGCACCTCAGGTCAAAGAACTAGACACACCACTGCAACTTCGAGCCAGTCATCAACGAGAAGGTAGACTTCCTTATGACTGTTCGAGGTGGTCACGGTTAGTGCCCTCATTCTCTAACAAGTACCTGTACTCTCACTCTGGTGTCTCTACACTGTAGACTCAAGACTTACCTACTATAAAGAAGCGATTGTCCACCAACTTTCTGGATCAATCACCATCCTCATGATGATCCTACGGTCGGAAGCATTTTATAAGTTAATCATAAAAATTCATGTCTTAAATTTTTAACTCTTGAAAATAAGAATTATCATTGCCATTAACTTAAGTGATGTATCACAGACACTAAGTACACATTGTGATAGAAAATAATCCATTTTATTATTTATAGTTAAAATTATAATTTTGCCCTTAGAAGTGTATAACAAGTGTTAGCCAATTCTGGCTTTTAGAGCACACATATCTAACAGACAGGGCTAAAGAAGAAGGCCACTGACAAAGAAAAATATTTTCAATGCAACACTGATGGCAATTGAAAGCGAAACTGCCCTCTTTACTTGGCTAGCCTGAAGAACAAGGAGGCAGGTCCTTCTGAAGGTATGCTCGTTATAGAATCTAATCTTATGATTTCTTCTACATCTAGTTGGGTGCTTGACTCTGGTTCTAGTGCTCACTTATTTATTTCTATGCAGGGTCTTGAGAATAGCGGGAGGCTGAGGGATGGTGAAATGATCCTACGCATCGAGAACGAAGCAAGAGTTGCTGCTGTGGCCATGGAAACCTACCCTCTGCAATTACCATTAGGATTAGACTTAGCACTTAGGGACTATTTTTATGTGCTTGCAGCAAGCAGGAATTTAATTTTTATTTCATATTTAGCATTGGAAGGCTATGTAATTAGTTTTCTTAAGGACCATTGTAATATTCTTTATGAAAAAAATAAAATTACAAGTGGTTTCCTTATAAATGATCTCTATCAATTACATATTGATATTTCTATTTTTAATATCGAGCAAAATGTGAATGCCATAGGATCAAAATGACCTAGGGATAGTCTAAACGATGGATATCTTTGGCACCTTAGGCTAGGTCATATAGCTAAAGACAGGGTTAACAAATTGAAGAAATCTAGGCTATTGAGTTCATTGATTTTCAAGTCATATTCGATTTATGAATCATGCCTTCAGGGTAAAATAACCAAGCTTTTTTTTATAAGACATGGGGAAAGGGCCACACACCTGCTTGCCCTAGTATATACTGATGTATGCGGCCCATTTGATGTGCCAGTCAGGGGCAATTATATCTACTTCATCACCTTTATCGATGATTTATCTTGGTACAGGTATGTGTATTTGATGCGACACAAGTTTGAAGCTTTTGAAAAGTTCAAGAAATTCAGACTCGAAGTAGAAAAACAAATAGGAAAATCCATTAAGATTTTTTGATCAGATCAAGGAGGCGAATACCTTAGTCAAAAATTCCTAGACTATCTTAAGGATAATGGCATAGTCTCATAATGGACTCCACCTAGAATGTCTCAACTCAATGAGGTTTCAGAATGGAGAAAGCAGATCATATTAGATATGGAGCTTCATGGACCTTCCTGAGTTTCTTTGGGGATATAGTTTATTAACCGCTATATATCTATTGAATAGGATTCCATCTAAAACTGTTCCTACCACACCATATGAGATATGGCATGGTAAAAAATCAAGTCTGAGTCATCTCAGAATTTAGGATTATCTGACCCATGTCAAGAGACAACAGGCGGATAAATTAGAGTCTAGGTCCTTTAGAGCTTAATTTATTGGATATCCTAAAGAGTCATTAGGATATTTTTTATATCTTTTAGAAGATCACATTATGATTGTGAATTGACATGCCATCTTTCTTGAAAAATAGTTTATTCAAGATAATGGCATCGAAAGACAGATTAGGCTCGAGGAAAAAGTCTCCCAAGAGTCATGAGCCAAGGAACCTATGAAACCCAATCAGATTGAGCCAGTCTAATCACTACCTCATTCACCTCGTAGATCAGAAAAGATTTTCCATCCCCCTGAAAGGTACCTAGGTACTATTTCAAAGTACGTAGAGAAAATATTCTTCATAGAAAAAGGGGTTCATGGTGATGATCCCAAAACCTATGATGAGACGATATTAGATATTGACTCTGAGAAATGGTTAGAGGCAATGAAGTCAGAGATTGACTCAATGCACTCGAACCAAGTCTGGACCTTGGTAGATCCACCTAAAGGTATAGTACCTATTGGGTGTAAATGGATCTTTAAGAGAAAGGTGCAGATGAGAATGTAGAGACATTCAAAGCAAGGCTCATAGCAAAAGAATATAGTCAGTGCGAAGGCATTGACTATTAGGATACTTTTTTGCCAGTAGCCA
This sequence comes from Cocos nucifera, assembly GCA_006176705.1. Classification (NCBI taxonomy): domain Eukaryota; kingdom Viridiplantae; phylum Streptophyta; class Magnoliopsida; order Arecales; family Arecaceae; genus Cocos; species Cocos nucifera. The sequence continues at coordinate 135,947 of QRFJ01001899.1, forward strand.
TGCTCAAATCCATCCGCACATTGCTTGCTGTTGTAGCCTATTTTGATTATGAAATTTGGTAAATAAACATGAAAACAACATTCTTAAATGAATATCTTGAGGAAGATATCTATATGGAACAGCTGCAGGATTTCACATCCAGTGATACTGATCACAAGGTCTGCAAGCTGCAAAGGTTCATATATGGACTTAAGCTAGCATCTCGAAGCTGGAATGCTCATTTCAATGATGTAATCAAATAGTTTGGATTCATCAAGAATGAAGAGGAGCACTGTGTTTTCAAAAGGTCAGTAGGAGCGCTATTGTCTTTCTCCTAATTAGGAATGATATTCTCATGTTGACTACAATCAAAATATGGTTGTCTAAAGAATTCTCCATGAAAGACCTAGGAGAGGCATCCTTTATTCTAGGTATTAAGATCTATAAAGATAGACTAAATAGGATGCTGGGTCTCTCATAGAAGATGTACATAGAGGAGGTGCTAAAGAGGTTTAGCATGGAAAACTCCAAGAGGGGATTGATGCCCTTCAGACATGGCATTCATCTCTCCAAGAAAATGTGTCCTAACACATCCGAGGAGATTGAACGTATGAGTAAGATCCCTTATGCTTCAGCAATAGGAAGCCTCATGTATGCCATGCTATGTATATGACCTGATATTACCCATGCTGTGAGTGTCACGAGTAGGTATCAGTCGAATCCAGGTGAAGAGCACTGGACTACTGTGAAATGTATTCTTAAGTACTTGAGAAGGACTAAGGATATGTTTCTAGTCTTTGGTAATGGAGAACTCCAGGTCTAGGGGTATACAGACTCGGATTTTATGTCCGATATAAATGATCAAAAGTTAACAACTGGAAGTCTGTTTGTGTGCAATGGTGGTACTGTCAGCTGGAAGAGTTTCAAGCAGACTGTGATAGCAGATTCCACCATAGAAGTAGAGTACATCACTGCATTGGAAGCTGCAAAGGAGGCATTCTGGTATAAGAAGTTCACCGCAGAGCTTGGAATGATGCCATCAGATGCCATCCCTCTGTACTGCGACAATAATGGCACCATAGCTCTAGCTAAGGAGTCGAGGTCTCACCAAAAATCTAAGCATATCGAGCGGCGATACCACCTCATCCACGATTACCTCAAGAAGGGATACGTCGAGATCAAGAGAGTCGACACTACAGATAATGTGGCTAATCCGCTAATAAAGTCATTAAGCCAGCAGAAGATCGAAGCCCATCTTGAGAAGATGGGACATAGATTTTTAACCAATTGGATTTAGATCAAGTGGGAGTTTGTTAGATGTGTGACCTAGAAGCCAGATTGGCTATCACTTGTAATACACTTCTAAGGGCAATTTTATAATTTTGACTATAAATTAATAAATGAGTTATTTTCTATCATAGTGTATATTTAAAAGTATCTGTAATATATCTTTTAAGTTAATGATAATGACAATTCATATTTTCAAGAATTAAAAATTTAAGACATAAATTTTCATAATTAACTCATAAACTGCTCCCAACCGTAGGATCATCACGAGGATGGTGATTGATCCGAAAGGTTAGTATATGATCGCTTTTTTAGGATAGACGTATCTTGAGTCTATGGTGTGGAGACACCGAAGCGAGAGTATAGGTACTCATTAGAGAATGAGGGCACTGAGCTTGACCACCTCGAGTAGTCATAAGAAAGTCTACCTTCTCATCGATGACTGATTCGATGCTGCAGTGGTGTGCCTGGTTCTTTGGTCTGAGGTGCATCAATAGTTCATCTTAAGGGTATTATAGTTTGACTACATCATAACTTAGTCTCCTAGCTATTCAAAACCCTGAGGTGTATGTTGGCTATAGCATGTTCATTGTAGGAATTGGATTGCACTAATAGGAGATCAATCTATCTCGATAAATGAGGAGTAGCCCTATGATAATCATGAGATTGAGTCCATAAGCCCATGGCCATGGCAGAGTGAAGATGATAGAAAGAGTTTTTATTAGGATTTCATATTGGACTCGAATCAAATGATTAATTTATATGATGGACATTGGGTTTGACGAGTTCACCTTAACCCTTATCCTATTGGGGCTCAAGATAGAAGAACCCAATCACATAGGTAACTATACCAAGAGATTCACTTTTAGTTTTGATGGATTGCCACCATATACTGCTAGGTGTCATTGGTGGATTTTGGGAGCAACTAGGATGATTTTGATGATCAATCATTCTAATTGTATGTATCAGAAAAGTTCTGGTCCATCAAAAGATGTTTCGATGATGTTGATGATGAAGATCATGACATGTCTCATTACCATAGAGAATTGAACCTAACTAGATTATACAAATAAGGATTTAGGTCTGGATGTCATCAATTAAGCTAAGCCAGTTTGATTGATTTGGATTAGATCCAATCAGGTTCAAGGTAATCATGCTAGCACATGATTGAGCCTGACTTTTTTCTTTTGAAATCTTTCTGATTCATCACAATCGAATCAAATTTGATTTGACTTATTTTTGTATTTAGAATAAATTTATTTTTATCTAACTAGAATAAGTCCAGATCAGATTAATTATAGAAATTAAATCCATTCATAGTCAAATTGGATTAGGGTCAATAGTTGACCTGTTTGAGAGAATTAAGGGTCATCTGATTAGATACTTCTAAAAAATTTTTTAGAAATTATTTTAATCTAGTTTTTGGATATGTAATAGAGCACGAGTTATGCATTTGGTGTACTAAATTTTGTGATTTTTTGAGGTATCTAGACTAAGTTATGATAGAGTTTGATTTAGATCAAACTCTTGAGAGAAGAGTCCTAGGCGCAGTGGACTCTTCCTTATCTACTCATGCCGATATCTTTTTGAATCATTTTTGGCAAAAAAAAATAGATGAGATCTGATGGTTTTTCATGATGAATAAGTTCTAGAGTTCTAATGATAAAATAAACAAGTTATTTTGGTCAAAAGGGACTCTAAGTAAGCATTGGACATAAAAGCCTTTCTCATGTCAAAGTGCATTCAATACAAGAAATAATTTTCCATGCCCAAAGTCTGTGATCCCTAATATTCTACACTCCCTCTATCCTCTCTCTTCTTCTCTTCTAAAGCCTAAAAAATTAGGCACAAATCTGAGAAGAAGGTTCAAGATTTTTGGTACAATATTAAAGATCTACACGACGGTGTTCATGTGACAGATGAGCTGCCTATAGAAATAGTTTTAAAGATTCTTTGGATCAGATCCAGATTTAATTTTTAGAGAAAAAGTTCATAAAGAGAAGACATTTAGATCTTGCTCGAGTGAATACCGATAGAGGCTAGCTGCATGCTTGGCTCCTTCTAGAACCTCAGGAATCAATAGGATCATTGTAGGGTAATTAGATTATCCAATCAGATACTTTAAATTAAATCTAATTTAATTTTAATTTTTAATTTTTAATATCAGATCACCATGATTAGATCTGAAAACTCTTAGATCTAATTAGATTATTTAAAATTTTTTTAAAAAATCCCCCTCAGATTTGATCAGATCTGTACGATCCTGCGGTGGAAAATAGTATTTTTCCTTCAGATCGATTAACAATTAGATTGCTAATTGGCTTAATTTGATTGAGCAATCAAGCTAAGATTAAGTCTAATTAAATTATATTTAATTAAAATTAGTTTAGACTTAATTAGATTAAGTCTAATTAGTATATTGGATAAGCCAATTGTAAGAAAAAAATAATTTCTAGTTGGACTAGGATTTGAGTGTACCTGTAATTGAGTTAGGATTTAAATTAGATTTAAATATTATTTAAATTAGATTTAAATATTATTTAAATATAACTTAATTGAGTTTCTAGTTAGACTAGGATCATCCATAATTATGCTTACATTAATTCTATTTTAATTGGATTCAAAATTATTTTGACCTAGTAAATAGGAGTCCTAGTTGGACTGGGACTCTCTCACTTCCCTTATGCTAAGATAGAAAAACCCATGCCATATTTTTCCATTATTGGCATGAGATTTCTCATGCTAATGAGAGGTGTCCATGCCCCACACATCAGATGGTTTTGAAAATTAAAACATGTATTTAGAATCTTGTTTGAATTGGTCAAACATAGCAAGATGAGATAGAATCCCATGAAACCAAAATTCCTCCCCCTCTCTTGCGCTAATTTTTTCCATGCCCACCTATTATTTTGTCATCCCTTTTTCTCTTGATTTTTGGGTGTTCCCTTTTGGTTCTCACACAAAAAATAGGAGGAGGGGCTTCCAAGAGTTGGATGCCCCCTAACTTCCAAGTTTGACTTGGTCTCTTTGACCTAGTCTTCCTTAAAACATGGCGCCTCCTATTGTTGAGTTGGCATAAAAAACCTTGGAGAGTCCATGATAAAATTAGAAGAAAAGGGAGAATTAGCATGGGGGTTATGGGTGCCAAGTTTCTTAAAGAAAAGGTCTTCATCTGGACATCAAATGTTGATGTCCTAAAAGGACAAAGGTAAGAGAAGATTGTCTTCTCTTTTTTTTTTCTTTTAAGTATTTTTCTCTAATTTTTTTATGTATTTTTTATGTGATAAAAAATTTGAGAGAGAGAGAGAGAGAGGAATAGGATGTGAAGATCTATGCTCCAAGATGTTGGGGCATGGTGATCATTTTTGGATATGATCTGATCATGTCCTGATGAGAGAAGAAGAAGAGAAGAAGGTCTTCTCTTAGGGTTTCATTGAGAACCCTTCTTCTCCATATTTTTATAAGATTTTTCTATAAAAAAATTAGAGAATATTAGATATGAAAGCATAAAAAAAATCTAGAAGAGAAGGTCTCCTCTTATTCTAGCATGGAGATATTTTTAGGACATCAATCGTTGATATTCTGAAAGAAAAGATCTATCTTCTCTTAGGATATTTTTTCTTATTTTTATTTTTTGATTTTTGAAAGATCCATCATCAGTTTCACTTTACCTTCCTCTATCAGCTCTCTGATCTTGTGGTATCTCACATCTATATGCTTTGTGGGCACATGATAGACTGGATTCCATGCCAGTAATAGAGCACTCTAACTATCGCTGTACAATGTAACCTTGCTCTACTCCATCCCCAACTCAATAATCAGCCTCCTAAGCCAAAGGGCTTCCTTTGTAGCCTCTGTTATTCCAATATACTCGATCTTTGTGGTAGACAAGGCCGTGATTGACTGAAGGATTGATCTCCAAGACATCGATCCACCATACACGCAGAAGAGGTATCCAGTAGTAGACCTTCTTGTATTAAGATTACCAGCATAATTTGCATCCACAAATCCTTCAAGAGGATCCAAACCTCCATCTTTAAATCCTCCAGACTACCCACCAAACATCAAACCATAATCCTTTATTCCATACAGATATCTCAATATCCATTTCAATGCTTTCCAGTGTTCCTTCCTAGGATTAGCCATGTATTTACTAACCGTGCTCACTGTATGTGCTATATTTGGTATACAATATATCATAGTATACATCATACTGCCTACAGCATTCGCATAAGAGACTTTATCCATATACTCTATCTCTTCTTTTGACTGGAAACTTTGATACTTGGAGAGAGATATGTGGCTCAACAATGGCATCTCTGCAGGTTTGGCCTTCTCCATCCCAAACCTCTCTAGAACTTTCTGGACATAATTTTCTTGTTATAAATGGAGCACTTCTTTGCACCTATCTTTGTAAATCTCTATTCCAAGAATTTTCTTTACCAGATCCAAATCCTTCATCTCAAACTCAAATGATAATGCCTTTTCCAACCTTTTTATAGCTTCGATGCTTCTACTGGCTATAAGCATATCATCTACATACAACAGTAGGTACAGGGCATCCTCCTTATCTACATCCTTGATGTAGACATAGCAGTCATATTCACATCTGACAAATCTCAGACTCAAAATAAAACTATCAAATCTATGATACCACTGACGAGGGGACTATTTCAGAACATACAGTAACCTCTTGAGTAAACACACCTTCTTCTCCTATCCAATCTCCATGAAATCATTAGGTTGCTTCATGTAGATCCTTTCATCCAAAGTCCCATGAAGAAAGGTCGTCTTCACATCCATCTATTCCAACTCTATGTTATGCTGTGCCATCAATGACAGCAAAATTTGAATAGATGTGTGATGCACCATAGGAGAGAAAACTTCTGTATAATCAATCCCTTCCCTTTGTGAGTATCTCTTTGGTACCAACCTAGCTTTAAATCTGACTCTATCTTATTCTAAAAGTTTCTTCTTCTTTATGAATACCCATTTTGAGCCAATAGGTTGAGCACCTTCTGGAAGATCCACCAGCTGCCATATCTGATTCTTTTCAAGTGATTCTTTCTCCTCCATCATAGCCTACATCCATGACTCATGATCTTCTCTCTCCATAGCCTCTGCATAATTTTCTGGATCTCCATTAGTAGTGATGAGTACATAGGAGATAACCTCATCAATGTCATATCTAATTGGTCTTCTGATAGTACGTTAGGGCTAGTGCAAAGCCACTTCCACTGGCACATCACTCCTACCTGAACTTTATGGTTGATCCTGCATATCCATCTAAATTGCTGGCTCTTCATGCTGGTCTCCCATCTAAATATCTATTCTCCTACCCAGCTCCATCTCAATAGGAACACTTCTATAAGTGGATGCAGACTGTATGCCATCAATCTCAGACTGGCCATCGCTGTTCACGTTCATCTCCCTAGTTTCATCTATTCCAGACCTTTTCAAGATGCTCTTCTCATAAAAAATAATGTTCCTGCTAATCACTGGCTTTTGTGCTTGAGAGTCCTACAGCAGGTATCCTTTGACTCCTTGTGGATACCCTATGAATGTCATCTTTTGAGATTTTGGATCTAATTTACTCCTCTTGACTGCCTCCATATGTGCATAGATTGAGCAACCAAAAATCTTCAGGTAGCCAAGCTCCACCTTCTTTCCACTCCAGACTTCTTCTGGAATGCATCCATTCTGCTTACGATGAGGAGACATGTTAACAAGGACATAGGAAAAAGTTAAAGCATCATTCTAAAAAGATTTTGAAAGTGATGTCTGCAGCCTCAAACTTCGTGCCTTCTCGGTCATTATCCGATTCATTCTCTCCACGACACCATTTTGCTGGGAAGTCATCTTCATTGTATAATAATGTTTCATATCATTTTTTTCATAGTACCTTCTGAACTTTAGGCTAGTATACTCTCCTCTATTATCAGACCTCAGACACTTCACCTATCTTTCTGACTCCTCTATCTTAGCTCTCCGGCTTTGAACTGGGCAAACACCTTTGACTTTTCTCTGATTAGATAAACCCACACCTTCTTTGAGAAATTATCAATGAAGATGATAAAGTATTTTGCCCCATCTTTAGGTGATACAGGAGCCGATCCCCACATATTTGAGTGCACTAAATCCAGCACTCCTTCACTGCACTTGGTACTTTTAGCAAACTTCACTCTATGCTATTTTTCAAAGATGCACAGCTCACATAAATCGGTGCCCTCCTTCTCCAGGGCTGGGATCATCCCTCTTCTGCTAAGTTCAGTGAGCCCTCGGTCACTCATATGACCCATCTGATAGTGCCACAGCTGATATAAAAGCTGCTCCTCCTGTGCCGCTGCTAGCACCTCTACACTATCATTTACCACTGAGCCTTCCATTTTATAAAGATTGTTGCTCAATCTTCTATCTCTCATCACCACCAAAGCTTTCTTGAAAATCTTCAAGCATCCACTTCCATCTTGGCTACTAAAAGCATAATCCTGCTCCTCCAAGTAGCCCAAAGAGATTAAATTCTTTTTCAGTTCTGGTACATGCCTGATATTTAATAATGTACGAATGATCAAGTTGTATATCCTCATCCTGATAGAGTCAACTCCAGCTACTTTGCACAGATGATCATCTCCAAGACTGATACTTCCAACATCGATCTTCTAGTAGGTAGCAAACCACTTCCGATGAGAAGTATAGTGATGCGAGCATGTTGAATCCAATATCCACGTAGTATCATACTCTGTGGATCCATCCAATATAACTAGTAGGTTTTCTTCACTGCTCATTGAAGCTATTTCATCACTCTTGCTGGCCTTTCCTTTTTTTGACTTCAAAAGAGGATAATTTCTCCTTAGGTGTCCAGGTTGATGGTATTTATAGCACTTCTATATCTTTTTTTGATCTCGAGACTTTGATCTATCTTTGTATTTTTTCTTTGCCTTCTCTATTGATCTTCCCTGTCTTTCATTCACAGCCAAGATCTCAGACTTAGGGTCTTCTTTATAGATCTTCTCTTTTTGCCCATTTGATCCGAGCACACCAACAACCTCTTCATAGTTTAGGATCTCCTTCCTATATACTAAAGTTGTTATAACACCATCATAAGAACCTAGGAGAGAATATAGTAACAGCAACACCCGATCTTTCTCATCGATCTTCACATCCAAACTCATCACCTCAGAATACACCTGATTGAACATCTAGATATGTGTAACAAGATCTCCACCTTCAGGCATCCTCAGACTGTAAAGCTATTTCTTCAACCATAGCTTATTGGTCATATTCTTTACCATGTATGTGTTCTCTAGTCTCGTCTAGAGCTTCTTTGTAGTAGTCTCTATGCAAATCTTGGACAACACCTGATCGGCCAAGCACATGCTTACTATGCTAAAAGCTATTTCTTCCAACTCTTTCCAATCCTCAACACTGATCTTTTCTGGCCTTTATCTTATCAAGATCTTATAGATCCTCTGCTGAACCAATAAATTCTTCACCCTTTGTTGCCATAGGATAAAGTTTTCTTTACCGTTGAACTTCTCAAAATTCATCTTAAGTCCGCTTGATCCCATGACTATAATCAAGTCAAGAACAAAATTCTAACATCTTTTTTCGATCACACACCAACAACATTATCCTTCAATAAAGATCTATGGGTCCTAGATCCTCATTCCAACCTTCTGTATCACTTTTTCTTCATGCAACAACTCTCCACCTCAATCTAGAGATAACCATGAAGAAAATTATCAGATTTTAGGATAAAACCTGATGCAATAGATCTTGGATGTAGAAATCCTAGGTGTCTTCCTTTCTTTCATGCAACACCGCTCTGATACCAATTGTTGAAAAATTATTTCCTCACATCGACTGGTGTGGCCACTGGTGATCAACCAGTAACAAGAAATGAACTCCTCCTCAGATAACGATGGAAGCACGATCAAAGGATTCAAGAAAAAGAGAAGAAGAGATTTTCAGGAGAAAAGAGCTTTTATTTCAATGTATTCAGCATTATACAACCTTAACCTATTTTCAGTATATATACTTTACAAAAGGATCAAGTCCTTATAGAAAAACTCTCCAAATCCAAATAACTCACATACACAAAACTAATCCTACGATAACTGAGCCAACCCAATTTCAGACTGAGCTAGCTAACCTGCAACTAGGTCGGCTCAGTCTCAGACTAAGCCGATCCAGTTGTGTAGTATACCAGCAGTCCTGAAAATACTGCTTTCTATTTGAATTTTCTTTGAGACATTGCCGATCCAGACTTGGACTGAGCCGACCTAGTTTCTAACTTAGCCAACCCAATCTCAGGATGAGTTGGCTAAGTTTCTGAACTTTGCTTATCCAAACTAATCTCTTCTCTGACTCACTCCAGTCTTCCCATGACCTTTCTTCTCATATTCCCAAGACTTGGAAGCACCACTTCTAAACTCACAAAGCCCTTGAAAAAGGCCTTGACACACTCTCTCTTTGTTCTCCAATGACCATTGACTTGAGCATCAAATGGTCTCCATTGGAGAACACTTTGGTCAGAGATTTTTTTGTAGGTCTCACCTCCAACTTCCAGAATCTGCCACTTCAACACCTCGCTCTCTACTGAGGACTAGTCCTCCCTATCCTTAGTTCAGGAGCCTTCAGCCGAGGAGCCACCCGATGGGTTTCCACTTGAGGAGATCATCTCTGACCTCAAGCTTGGGATTTGGCAGCAATAATAGGTATTGAAGATTATAAGATATTTATGGAAAAAAATGATATAATACATGGGAATTTGATAACCTTATATGCATCATTTTATCGATCTTTGCATATAAAGTTTGTATAAGAAAAATAGAAAGGGAAGTAAAAAAATTAAGGCATTGAGATAAAGCATAGTTATCCAATCAACCAATATCTCATAAATAATGAGAACCAATATTTATATAGAATTAAGTTTAATTATCATTCATAATATGAGCTTGCTTTATTTTGAAGAACATTTTTACATAGTACATGCAATTTCTAGACATATTATTGAGTTTAAAAAATTGAAAGTAAAAATGGAAAAGAGGGAGAGGAGAGCATACTTGAGATGGGTCCATCCAACTCCTATACCAAGTATTTCATTATATAATAAAAATTAATATAATTAGTTATTTGTATTTAAATTTACTATTGGTGAGTGAGATAAGAGCATGGAATTAATATAGTTTCTATAATAAGTTATAGGATATTAAGGACTATTTAAAAACATAAATATATATGATAAATATGATAACATAGATTGACAAATATATGTACAATATGAGAAAAGTCAAAATAATTAAACAATAAATCCTCTTTACCTTTAGTAGAAGACATATACAAAAAATAAGTGAACAAGTAAATGTGTAATAATTATTTTAAAATTTTTGTATATCTTTATTTGAAAGTAAATATATAAATTGATTCTCTTAATAGAAAAGAATAATGTGAGTTCAAAAGTTGTGAGAGATTTTATCAGTAAAGAAAGAGGTGAGGGCAAAGCAAAACCATGTAAGGATCTCACCATTAGAAAAGGTCAATACAAGAGGTATTGATTCTCTTCTTGATAAGATAGTAGAAACTCAAAATATTTAAGTAGTTGTATAAGTGAATGTTTCATTGTAGTGCTGCTGGACTGAGTGTCATTAACTAAGATAGAAGCTCATTGCATATATGATATGATTTGGAATTACATAAAATATATAATTGCATTTATACCCTTATTCTTACTTAAAAGTATTCATGTAGTTGTATGAAAAATTATTTTAGTACAAGTAATATAAATTAATTTTTATTGATCCTTCTGCATTCATGCAAGATGTGAAGGTTGATATTGTTGACTAAATGATAGCTTCATTCTTCTTTCTAAGATTCTAATTATCATAAATTCTGTTGGTACAAAATTTAGTTGATGTCGGAATCGATGCTGGAGTCGGAGAAGATGAGATCACCGCTGGTGACCTGCAAAACAAGTCTCGCCTGGAGTCGGGGATGGTGACTCCGGCAAGATCTTCTGATGATCAAGTCAGCTCTTTCAGCCAATAGAAATGGAGTGCTTAGAGAATTTTTAGCAGAGTTTTTAGAAAGAAATTAAGAACTTGGGGAAGAAGCCATATCTGGAGGGTTCCTTTACAGGCGAAGCTCGTAACAAACCGATAGCGATAGTTGTAACCGCTAGGTAGTGGGCCGTTCAGGGTCATGTGGGGTTTGTTACAAGGGGTCGTGTCAGTTATTGTGACGTATCTATTATCGTGACATGCAGGTTGTTGAGATTTAATTGTTAAATTTTGGACTGAACAGCTATTAGTAGCGAGAAAGGTTTGACTAGGAGAAGTCCTTCGGATGACTATAAGGAATTTGGAGGGAGTTCGACTGATGGAGAAATCCATCTGGAGAGAGAGTTCATTTGAAAGAGCAGTCTAGAGGTAATTCGACTGAAGAAGATATCTATCTGATGGAGAAGTTCGAAGGGAATTCGGCTAGTGGAGAAGTTCGTCTAGTGGAGAAGTTCGGAGGAAGTTCGTCTGGTGGAGAAGTCTGTCTGGTGGAGAAGTTCGTCTGAAGGAGATGTCCATCTGGAGGAGAAGTTCGGAGGAAGTTCGTCTGATGGAGAAGTCTGTCTGGAGGAGAAGTCCGAAGGAAGTTCATCTGGTGGAGAAGTTCATCTGGAGGAGAAGTCAATCTGGAGGAGAAGTACATCTAGGTAGTCCCAAAGATCGATAGGCATACTAAGGTCAGTCAACCCAGGGATGAGCAAAGCCACGGTTGAAGCTCTTCCATGATCGGGAATCCTTCTCGACCAAGTGTCGGTTCAAAGTTTGGCAGGAGTGAGGTTTATCCTCAATAATAGTCTTTCTACTCCCAAGTTCGAAATTCGAAGGAAGAAAGTATAGAGCAGGCAACTATCGAAGTTCTGATCCGAAGTTAGCGCTAGCAGGATGGGAAGTTTTGGCGTTTGTTGCACTGGTGCCGAAGCCTCCTTAAATGCGAAGCGATCTGAAAAGATAAATTTTAAAACTCCCATCGAGATGCTGCCAAGTATGGCGTAATTATGGTTTTGTCAACTACCAATTGCCTATCGCAATGAGTGGAACACGTGTTCAATTGGAGACTGACTGGAGGAGCCTTTCCATCATAACCGCTTCACATTCTATGGGGTACTTAGGTTCGGCATCTTCTCTTAATGACTCAATCTCCCTTACACTCTTCTCTTTTCTTCCGCTGTTTTCTTCTTTTTGCCTAAGAGTACTCCGATCCTTTCTACCGATTTCTTCGATTGCCGATGTTTTTCTCATTTGCTTCCTACTATGCCAGTCATCTTATTGATCTTCCAGACCTAATTAGCTAGGTTAGCTTCAAAACCTTTCTCTTAGTTATTTCTACATCTTTTGCATCTCGTTCTTTCGATTTCCCCATAACAGTTTTGTGTTTCATTTTCTTCAATTTTTGGAGTTTTTCTGTATTTGAGTTCGATCCAAATATCTTCGGAAATTGCTCAGTCATCAAGTTCTTAGAGTCCATGCGATCCAACCTGTCGAAACCCCAACTCCGGTGAGGAGGCCAAACTCAGAAGTGTATTCCATTCGACCTTTATACCTGGCACCATTCCTTGTTCTTTGTCCTTAGATGATCTTTCACTGATTAGGATCCGGTATGGGGTCCCTTCCAAGTATAAACTAGAACTTTCTGGGCCGAGCAATCGGGCTTGCTCCCCCCACTCAACCAATTTTGTCTGTACCTAAAAATCCTTCATGCTGGTCTAAGGCTTCCTCTCCCACCTTTTATAGTTAGTCTTTTTCAATTCTTGAATATTTTGCTTGCCTCCATAGTACTGAACTCCTTTAGATTTTTGATTGGATTCCTCTCTCTTTGCCATCTTGTTGAAGTTTGTTCGACTATCTTCCTCTTTAGAAATTACTACACCTTCAATCACCATCCTTCTGCAAAGGATTGGTGGTACTTTTCTCCCCAATTTGGCAAGAAGGGGTTATTGAAAGGAGCCTCTTCTTCCATCCACAACTGGTAGGAGAGGTTCTTTTTTGTATTTTGCCAAACTTTAATGCTAGAGCTTCCATCTTGGTGTCTTCTTAGAGAGTCAATCCACCGAGCTCCTAGTTTAGATAGGGATGATCTTGACTCTATTAGCAAACTTAAGAATTACTGATCTTCCCTTCTACCTGAACTCTTGAAGGATCCAATCTGTTCAACACGGGTTTGAGTCCCCTCGACCTGGGTGGCACTTTTTTGCAAGCTTTGAATTTTCACAGGATTTTGTATGTGTATGGATGTTGTTGATTATGATCCCTTATTTATTACAGAGATGGATGCTCGAGCCATTGATAGACTTGCCAAAGGACTTCATCCCCAAAAAAGGAAGGAAAAAGTATCAAGAGAGAGTTCGAAGAGGGTGAAGATTACCGCCCCGAGCTCCACCGAAGCTGTCGAGAGCATCGAAGTCCCTCACCCTGTTGAGGTTCTCCCTATTCTCGGGATTGATGTCCCTAGGGGTTCGGTGCCTCTTGCACCCATGAGTTCCCCTGCCAAAGATCATCCTATCGAGAGAGAAGGGGGAGAGGAGAAGAAAAAGAAGAAAAAGTCAGCCATTGTGAAGGTGCAACACAAGGCTCATCCTAGTCGGTCCAACGATAACGACGACTTGGAAGGGGGCCCCTTCAGCACCCTGGACACCATACAGGAATTGGTCAACAAGTTTGCCTTACCCGAGGTCATAGATCAGATGGTCAACCTTGATGATGCCCAACTCACCTAGAACTCCCTTGGTACCTTCCTTCAGGTAATCATCCTGCTACATCTCTTCTTTCTTTTTCCTTCTATTGCTTGTATAACTCTATTTGCTCCTTGTAGTCGGGTCACCAATTGCTAGCATATATCAAAAAGGTGAACCATTTGAAGTCGAAGTCATCAAGGGTTCAGGAGAACCTCCAGGCCAAAGTTGACTGCCTTCGAGAGAGGACCGCTGAAGCTGACCATCTCTCGGAGGAGGAGAAGGTTGAGGTTAGGGTCCTTCAGGAAGCACTCCGGAAGGGAGAGCTCATTCTGGCGAGGTTGCAGGCCGCTTTGGCTTTGGAGGAAGAGAGGAGGAAAAAGGCTGAGGTCAGGATTGCCGAGCTAAAGGACGAAATCTCAAGACAGTTCTCGGAGGCAAAGGTTCAGGAAGTGGAGGAGTTCAAGGTTTCGTCTGAAATGATGGACCTAAACATCGTCTTCAGCCAGAAGGCTTTTCAAAAGGGGTACGAGCTCTGCAAGGACCAAGTGGCTGAGAAGTTTTTCAAACTTGACCTCGATTTTCTTTATGGAGACATCTCTGATGAAGAGACTGGACCATTAGCTATTGCAGCCGACCCTTGTCCTACCGAAGCAGCCCTTGAGCCCTCCAAACCTGCTGTCGAGGAACCCAAACCCGTGCTGGAGTCTAAGGTTGATCCTAAAGTGCCAGGCTTTCCTACTGCTCCTCCTTCCAAATCAGCTGAACAGGCTCCCAGGTCCGCGACTGCTGTTGGAGTGCCAAGCTCCTCTCCTATTTTTCCTCCCGAGGTTGAGGGTTCTTGATAGTTGTATTTTTTTCCTCTTTTTTTTACATTACCATGTACTCGAAGAACTTTAATTAATGAAAGTAATTTTTTTTTTGTCAATACCTTCGAGTGCTTTTGAACATTTTTCATGCATTGGATGCAGTCCCTTGTCAATGCCGATCCGTTGCCTCAGGGCATCCCTCTGAAGGCTCATCTTAAACATTTGAGAAAAGAAGTTCATCAACTAAAAAAGAAATTGAAGAAAACTAAAAATGAACTTCAAAAATCCAAGGAGAATGCTTCGAAAGCCATAATCGAGGTCACCTACCTTTGCAAGCTATACATGCAAGATTCTGCAAGCATTGCCATCAGGAAGGATATCTTCGAGAAGGAGCTTGCCGAACTCAAGAAAAATGCTAGTGACAAGTCTTGGGCATTAACAACGAAGATTAGCTTCCTCGAGGTCGAGCTTAAAGCGGCTAAGGAGAAGATTTGGTTGTTAGAAGGGAGTTCACCATGGTCCTCTGACAAAGCATGCTATGAGTGGGATTGGTCAAAGAAATTCTCCACGTGCTAGAAGCTATTGCACGATGCCGAGCTCACTTATGATACTTATTGATTGGGTTAGAGTGAAATAATATCTAAACTTGAGCAAAAGCTTCGTGCCGCTAAGAGTGAGATGGTCCGGCTCCAAAAGCAGCTCGCTGATAGCTATTATTTCGAATCGAGTAGGGAGTCGGAGTAGGTTGCAATCTTAAGGAGGATCATGGGTGAACTCTCTAAATCCATCGAGTAGGAGAAGACCAAGGTTCAGCAGCTGAAGATCCAACTGGCTTACGAGCAACAAGCCGTTAAAGATGCAGAAGTTGAGTCAAAAGTTCTAAGGAAGAGGCTACAGAAGTCAAAGGAGAACTATTGACGGGCTAACCAGATGTTTTGCGATAACTTGATGAGGAGGAAAGAGCTTGAAGAAGAGATCATCATTCTGAAGGAATTCTTAGTACTGGTTAGCAGTCCAAAGTTTGAGGAATCTAATCCTTCTTAGGATTTTGCCCATCCTTCTATTTTGTAATTGGTCTTATAGATCCTTGTTTTGTAACTATCCTTAACTTTAATGAAATCACACTTTCTTCTATTATCTTCTTATGCAGATTAGATATTTATTGATTCTTTTATTCTCTTTATCTTTTCTTTTAGCAGGATGAGCGTCGAATAGCATTTTTCCTCCATTTTAAGTAACCAAGGATTTTTACCCATGCTAGAATGAGGTCATCGAGGCATTCTTTGCTCTTGCTAGGATGAGGTTCTCCTCCTATTCCTAGCGAGGCTGTAGGAACGTAAAAGGGCCATCGAAAGGATCTCTCCTCATATCCTAGTTTAAGTAATCAAGGTCTTTGCTTTAGTTCAATGTTTGGATGAGGTTCCCCTCCTGTTCCTAATAGGGCTATAGGGGCACAAAAAGGGCCATTGAAAGGGCCTCTTCCCATATCCCAACTTAAGTAACTGAGGTCTTTGCTTTAGCTCAATGTTAGGACGAGGTACCCCTCCTATTTCTAATAGGACTATAGGAACATAAAAGGGCCATTGAAAGGGCCTCTCCTCGCATCCCAACTTAAGTCACCGAGATCTTCGCTTTAGCTCAATGTTAGGATGAGGTACCCCTCCTATTCCAAATAGAATTATAGGATACAAAAGGACCATTGAAAGAACCTCTCTCCGCATCCCGACTTAAGTAATCGAGGTCTTCGCTTTAGCTCAATGTTAGGATGAGGTACCCCTCCTATTCCTAATAGGACTATAGGGCCACAAAAGAATCATTGAAAGGGCCTCTCCCCGCATCCCAGCTTAAGTAACCAAAGTCTTTGCTTTAGCTCATATTAGGATGAGGTTCCCCTCACCGTTGAAAGGGCCTCTTCCTGCATCTCGACTTAAGTTATCGAGTGGTCTTTGCTTTAGCTTAATGTTAGGATGAGTTATCCCTCGTGTTCCTAATAGGACTATAGAGGCACAAAAGGGCCATTGAAAGGACCTCTCCTCACATCCCAACTTAAGTAACCGAGATCTTCGCTTTAGCTCAATGTTAGGATGAGGTACCCCTCCTATTCTTAGCAGAGCTATAGGGCACAAAAGGGCTATTGAAAGGGCCTCTCCCTGCATCCTGACTTAAGTAACTGAGGTCTTTGCTTTAGCTCAACGTTAGGATGAGGTTCTCTTCCTACTCCTAATAGGGCTATAGGGGCACAAAAAGGGCCGTTGAAAGGGCCTCTGCCCACATCACGACTTAAGTAACCAAGGTCTTTGTTTTTAGCTCAACGTTAGGATGAAGTACCTCTCCTATTCCTAATAGGGCTATAGGGGCACAAAGGGGCCATTGAAAGGGTCTCTTTTCACATCCCGACTTAAGTAACCGAGGTCTTCACTTTAGCTCAATATTAGGATGAGGTACCCCTCCTATTCCTAATAGGACTATAGGAGCACAAAAGGGCCTTTGAAAGGGCCTCTCCCTGCATCCCAGCTTAAGTCACCAAGGTCTTCATTTTAGCTCAATGTTAGGAGGGCTAACTTCATCTAATAACAAAGTTTGGGAGGCAATTTCCTATCATCATAGTTTTGCACCAAGATCAAAGATATTAAAATAAAGGGACTTTATTGAAATGAGATTATTGATAGTACATGGATAAGTTCCCCGAGCTCCATGGGCATGGGAGATCGGTGCCTTTGAGCTCATTCAAGTAATAAGTCCCTAGCCGGATGACCTCTTTGATTTCGTAAGGACCTTCTGAAGGAAAAATCTGATTTTTTAGATCAGGTTCGTTCAGATCTGATTGGATCAAGAGGCATATTTTAAAAATTTTTTCTTAGATCCTAATTAGATCTGACACTTTTTAGATATGATTTTATGATCTAATAAATAAAAAAATTAAATTAAATTAAATTAAATTTATTTTACCTTGATTCTGGGTAATCCGATTATCCCTTGATTATCCTGCTGAAGCCCTAAGGTTCTGGATCTAGCTACGCAAGCGCCTGGCCTCTATCTATATCCACTCGGGCTGGATCTAGAAATCTTTTCCTTCTTTTTTTTTTCTTCAAAAATTAGATATGGATCTGATTTGGAAGATCTTCAAAACTCCTTCTGAAGATCACCCATCGTCTCTGCAGTAGTGCTGCCTTCTTCCTTTTTCGTCAGCCTTTTCTTGCCTGACTCGCACTAATCTGAAGGCCCAACTTCCTTAATCATGGAGAGGAGAGAGAGGGCTAGATGGTGGCATGGAGAAGAGAGAGGGGCAGCCTTAGGGTGTGGGCTAAGAGGAACTCTTTGAAAAGTGGGTGCAGATAGGGTCTATTTATAGACTCTGCTGCGCCATGTAGTGCTGCATCACCCTGGCCAATCACGTTGCTTCATGCAATCAGATCTAAATCTGATTGGTGGCATGACATCACCTAATCCAATCAGATGAGAGACCCATAGGTTTATTCTTAGATGGCGCCTAAGACTGGTCAAAGTAGATACCTAAGGGCCACCTAAGTAGAAACCAAGAAGTAACCTGGAGTCCCATCCATATGGGACTCCAGCATCCTTATCCATGGGTGCATGCCATCCTAGGCGTGTGCCCCCTTCTTTCTAATTTTTAGAGAGGGGACAAGCCCCTATCTGCTCTCCAACAAGTGCATGACATATGGGCAGATGTCCAAGGATCAAAGGTCAACATTTGACCAAGTCAAAGTACAAGAATTAGCAGGTGATGAAAAATGGCAGGTGTTGTCTCAAATTTATCTCATAAATTAAGACAACCCTTTTCTGACTTGGACAAGCTCCAGTCAGACCAGGTAAAGATACTTGAGTGAGCAAAAACTCATTTGGCTCAGTCGAGATAACTTTTATGATAAGAAAAAGGAGAATGTTAGGCTCAATCGTGTGCTAGCGCGATTTTCTTGAACCTAATTGAATCTAATTTAAATCAACTGAACTGGGTTAGTCCAATTGATGATATCTAGATCCAAATCCTTATTTGTATGACCCAATTAGGTTAAGTTCTGTATGGTAATGGGATATGTCATGATTTCTATCATCGACATCATCGAAACTCTTTTCGATGGATCAGAACTCTTCTGATTCAGATAATTAGAATGATCGATCATCTAAATCATCTTGATTGCTCCTAAAATCCACCAATGACACCTAGCAGCATATGGTTGTAATCCATCAAAACTAAAAATGAACCTCTCAGTGCAGCTACTTGTGTGATTAGGTTCTTCTATCTTGAGCCCCGATCAGACTAGGGTTAAGATGAATTCGTCAAATCCTAATTTCTATCATATGATTTAATCATTCGATTCAAGTCCGATGTGAAAATCTTAATAGAAACTCTTTCTATTATTTCACTCTTTGCCATGGCCATGGGCTTATGGACTTGATTCTCATGATCATCATAGGGTTGCTCCTCTTCTACTGAGGTAGATAGATTCCATCTTGGTGCAATCCAATTCCTACAATGAACATGCTATAGCCAACATACACCACTGGATTTTGAATGGCTAGAAGACCGAGTCATGGTGTAGTCAAACTATAACACCCTCAAGGTGAAATGCCATTGCATCTCAGGTCAAAGAACCAGACACACCACTGCAGCTTCGAGTCAGTCATCGACGAGAAGGTAGACTTTCTTATGACTACTCGAGGTGGTCACGCTCAGTACCCTCGTTCTCTAACGAGTATCTGTACTTTCACTTTGGTGTCTCTACACCGTAGACTCAAGACTCATCTACTACAAAAAAGTGATTGTACACTAACCTTCTGGATCAATCACCATCCTCATGATCATCCTATAGTCAGGAGCATTTTATGAGTTAATAATGAAAATTCATGTCTTAAATTTTCAACTCTTGAAAATAAGAATTATCATTACTATTAACTCAAGGGATGTATCATAGACACTAAATACACTTTTGTAATAGAAAATAACCCATTTTATTATTCATAGTCAAAATTATAATTTTGCCCTTAGAGGTGTATTACAAGTGTCAGCCAATTCTGGCTTCTAAGGCACACATATCTAACACCTTTTCAATTTGGGACAAGCTTTCGTTGGTTTTAAGGTTGTGAAATGACTGCTCATCGAAGTACCAAGTCCTCCACTTTGAATATTTTGCCTTTGACTCTGGAGTTATAGTAGCGGGCCACTCTTCGTCTATAAGTAACCATCTAAACTTGGGCTTCTTCTCATTTTTCCTCCAGCAGATCGAGGTTTACTCTAAGGTTTTGTGAATTACATTGCTCACTGAAGGCTACAACTCATACCGATGGCAGCTTGAGCTCTATCGGGATGACTGCTTCCATTTTGAAAGTCAGAGCAAATGACATTTCTTCAGTTGGCAGCCTTTGGGTAGTTTGGTATGCCCATAGGATGTGATAAAGCTCGTCCGCCCATGTCCCCCTTACTCTTTCAAGTCTTGCCCTGATGCCTTGCAATAAGGTTCTATTAGTCACTTTTGCTTCACCGTTTGCTTGCAGATGAGCTACTGATATGAAGTCGTGAGAGATGTTCAAATCTTCATAGAACTCAGTGAACTTTCTTTCAGTAAATTATCATTCATTATCTGTAATAAGGGTTCGGGGCAGACTGAATCTACAAACAATCAACTTCTAGATGAAATCTTGCACTTTGGCTTCAGTAATCTTTGCCAGGGGTTCGGTCTTGACCCATTTTATGAAGTAGTTGATCGTAACCAAGAAAAACTTCCATTGTCCGGGTGCCATCGGGAAGGGGCCGAGTATATCCATTCCCCATTGTGCAAATGGCCAAGGGGTGCTTAGTGGGGTAAGCTTGGAGGTCGGCTGTTTTTGTATATTTACATTTCTTTGACAACAGTTGCACTTTCTAACATATTGGATGCAATCATGGTGCATAGTCAGCCAATAATAACCTTGCTGAAGCAGCTTGTGAGACAGTGATCTAGTTCCTAGATGGTTTTCATAGATTCCTTCATTCACTTTCCACAATGCAAAATCAGCTTTGGAAGGTTGAAGACATCTTAAAAGTGCCAAAGAATATGATCTCTTATATAGTTTATCTTCATAAAGTATATACCGGAAGGCTTGGTTCCTCAATTTTTGAGCTTCCTTCGGATCATGAGAAAGAGCTCCATCCTTGAGATAAGTAACCAATGGCTCAATCCAACATGGCTCATTATCAATTTGCATTATAGACTATTTTTCTTCCAGGCTCAGGTGTTTCAGGACTTCAAAGAAGACCTCCTTGGGCAGCTCAGTCGGGGCCAATGTTGCCAACTTTGAGAGAAGCTCGGCCCTAGTATTTTTCACTCTCGAGATCTGCTTGATGTCAAAATCATTGAAGGTCAGAGTTAAGCTCTTCACTTTCTCAAGATATTTTATCATGCTTTCTTCTCGAGCCTCATAATCGCCACTAACTTATCTGACCACCAATTGGAAATCACTATAGACTCGGAGTTAATCTACTTCTAATTCTTTGGCGATCCTTAGCCCTACAATCAAAGCTTCATTCTTGGCTTCGTTATTTGTAGCAGAAAATTCAAAGCGTAGTGAATATTCGATGATGACTCCTTCTGGGTTAACCAAGATTAGCCTTGCATCTGCACCGAAAGCATTGGATGAGCCATCTACATATAGGATCCAAAAATCTTTAGGAAGGTTGGCTCTTTCCTTAGAGGAACCTAGTTGTAACCAGGGAACATTAACTTCATTCTGCTCGGGCTCGACTTCATTCAGAATGGTGCATTCAACTATAAAATCTATCAAAATTTGAGCTTTGATTGATGTCCGAGGTTGGTAGTTGATGTCGAACTCGGTGAGCTTAATTGCCCATTTTGCTATTCTTCTGAAAGTATCCATTCGATGAAGAACTGCTTTGATTGATTGATCAGTGCAGAGGGTTATGGTGTGCCCTTGGAAGTAAGGTTGAAGTCTCTGGGCTGCATCAGTAGGACATAAGTTAGTTTTTCTAACTTAGTATACCTGATCTCGGCGTCCCTCAAGACTTGACTTATATAGTAGATCGGCTACTGTACTTTTACTTCCTCTTTGACTAAAATGCAGCAAGGGCCGCTGGAGAGACTGCCAGGTATAAAAATAATTTCTTTTCAGATTCAGGCTTTGCTAATAGGGGGGCTAGCAGAGGTAATTCTTGAGCTCTTTGAAGGCTTGTTGACATTTAGGGGTCCAACAGAAGCTCTTTGGCTGTTTTAGGACTTGAAAGAAGGGCATGCATCACTCAGCCGACCTCGAGATGAAGCGATTAAGAGCTGCCATCTTTCCAGTCAGGCGCTGAACTTCTTTGATTATTTTTAGAGCAGTTATCTCTTGAATGGCCTGAATTTTCTCCGGATTTGCTTCAATCCCGTGCCTCGACACTATGAATCCCAAAAACTTCTCCGAAGTCACATCGAAGGTGTACTTGGTCGGGTTTAGCTTCACCTTGTACCTTCTAAGGACGTTGAAGGTCTCTTCAAGGTCAGCAATATGATTTGTTGAAGCTCGGCTCTTGACAAGCATGTCATCCACATATATCTCTATGTTACGGCCGATCTGCTCCTTGAAAATTTAATTGACCAGGCGCTGGTATGTTGCTCTTGCATTTTTTAGCCCAAAAGGCATAACCCTATAATAGTAAAGACCACGATCAGTAATAAAGTGATTTTCTCCTTATTCTTTGGTGCCATCCGAATTTGGTTATAGCTAGAAAAGGCATCCATGAAAGTGATGAGCTCGTGGCCCGAGGTTGCATCCACCAGCTGATCAATCCTAGGTAGGGGGTAGCTATCTTTTGGGCAGGCTTTGTACAACTTTTTGAAGTCTATGCACATTCTCCACTTGTCGTTCACCTTTTTGATGAGCACGATGTTGGAGACCCAGTTTGGATAGTTGACTTCTCGAATGAACCCAATTTTAAGGAGTTTGTCCACTTCCTCTACTATCACCTTCTATCTTTCTGGTGCGTGGCTTCGAACTTTTTCTTTCACTGATTTATATTTGGGATCAACAACCAGTCGATGCTCCATGACCTCGGTGTCAATTCCTGGCATGTCTACGGGAACCCAGGCAAAGGTTTCGGCATTCTTCTACAAAAAGGTGATGAGCTGCCTTTGAACTTCTCCGTCCAAGCTAGAGCTGATTCGTACCGTGTGTTCTATGTTCCCATCATCTAGAGAGACAGCAACTAGGTCTTCTATGGGTTTGCCCCGCTCCTTAATAAGGTCATCACGAACATCCAGCCCATCAACTAGATAAAGATTGGGTTGGCTACTTTTTTGTAAGGCGATGGAGTAGCAATGCCTTACCAGAGCTTGATCTTCTCTGACCTTCCCAATCCCATGACCTATTGAGAACTTTATCTTTAGATAATAAGTAGATACTACTATCTGAAATGCATTCAGATCAGATCGATCGAGAATTGCATTGTAAGTAGATAGAGCTTTTACTATCAGAAAGTTGACCTATGCTCTAGCCTATTTAGGGTATTGACCTGTAGCCAAAGTTGATATTATTATTCTCTCAACTGGCATAGTATCGTCAGTGAAACCTACCAATGAGAAATTCATAGGTTTCAAATGGTTATTAGGTATAGGCATTTTAGAGAAAGCATCATAAAATAAGACATTGGTAGAGATTCCATTATCTATCAGAACGCGGTGTACATCATAGTTAGCAATGTTTAGAAAGATTACAATCGGGTCGTTATGCAGGAACTGAACTCCTTGAGCATTTTCATCAGTGAAAGATATTGGTTCTTTAGTCCTCTACTTCTTCGCTTTCCCTACTGATCCGCTAGCCTCTCCCCATCAAAGTCCCCCAAAAATGGTGTTGATGATACCAAGGGATGGCCGATCTTCTTGTTGCTCTTTCCTCCTTGATGGTTCGGGCTGGGGCAGCCTCCTTGGCCGATTTTTTCTTACTTTAGGCCAACATCGCAAAAATCGACCAAGCCGGCCTCGTCTGATGAGCTCCTCAATCTCATCTTAGAGCTGGATGCATTTCTCAATATGATGACTATGGTCACGATGGTAGAGGCAGTACTTGTTAGGATTTCACTTGTCGAGATGAGATCGCATCTTCTTCGGCCTTGGCAGCTGCTCCTTGATCTCCATCAGAACTTGAGTCTTTAGAGCATTGAGGAGAGCATACGTGTGAAACCTTTTGGGGGGAGAGTTCCATCGTGCCCTTTGATCGGGGCTTTTCTGACGACGAGCTCGAGGAGGAGTTTGGGCTCGTCAGTGCTCGGGAGGGGTTCTAGAGCGCGGTCGAGCTTTGCTTGGCCTTTCTTTAACTGCAAGCTTGCTTGACACACCCGCCTGCCGCTCTCTCATGGCCTCCTTATCCTTTATCTTGAAGGCCTCTTTCATCCGAGTGTAACCATCAGCTCGGGCCAGCATATCAGCAAAATTCTTCGGATGCTTCTTCTCTAGGAAGAACAGCAAATCATTCTTCTAGAGGCCTCCCTTTAGTGTGGCCATTGCAATAGACTGATCCAAGTTTCAGACCTCCAGAGCAACAGCATTAAAGCGGTTGATATAGACTCGAATGGACTTCCCTTCCTTCTGTTTGATATGGATGAGGAAATCCAAGCCTTGTCGGGAATGTCAGCGACTGACGAAGTGAGCCACGAATTGGTGACTCATCTGATTAAAAGAAAATATAGTATCCGACTTGAGGGCCAAGTACCAGTTTTTGGTAGCTCCCTTCAGAGTAGATGAAAAAGCTCTACACAAAATGGCGTCTGGTACACCATGGAGCAGCAACATGGTTCGAAAGGCCTCCAGGTGGTCAACCAGATTAGCAATCTCATCATAGCTCTCGAACTGTGAGAGCTTGAAGTTCGGCAAGATTGGTTCCTACATGATTTGTCGGGAGAAAGAAGGGTCAGTGCAGATGTCGTTGATGTGGGTGGGAGGAGCATGATAGAGTTCTTTGATCTGTCAATTCATTTCTTTCAACTTTTAGTCTAGAAGATCCTAATGATCATGGATCTCCAAAGTCTTTTGATAGAATAGGGGTAAGGTCCCTCCAGAGGTCGAATCATGATCGAAGGAGGGGCTCTCTGCCCTCTGCTTTCCTTTCTTGAAAGTTACTGGCCGACTTGCCTAAGTTGGTCATCCCTATACTAGATCTTGGGGTTTTGGTGCATCTTTCTCCGATTGGGCAGGCACCGGAGGTCATTGTTGCTACATGCCTGCACTGTTTCAGTGAGGCCCCTAACCTATTGGACCAGTAGGTTGAATTGCTCCACATCCATCATTGCTGTCGGTGGAGCTTGAGATATCGAAGATGAGATAGGGATGGGCAGATCTGGATGAGATCTGATCGTGGAGGTGGTGGACCATCGAGTCGAGGCCTTTCTGGGAGGCATTGCCAAGAAATCTATCGAGAAAGAAAAGCTTTGAAGGAGAGAAGAAGAAGAAAATGCTTCTGCTGAGCACTCCTTTAAGAACCAGGGATCCTTTATAAAAAAGAGTGACCCCTCCTTCTAGCACCAATCCTATTGGTGCGAAATTTAGTTAATGTCGGAATTGATGCTAGAGTCGGAAAAGATGAGGTTGCCACTGGTGACTTACAAAATAAGTCTCGCCTGGATTCGGAGGTGGTGACTCTGGCAAGATCCTCTGATGATCAAGTCAGCTCTTTCGGCCAATAGAAATGAAGTGCTCAGAGAATTTTTAGCAAAGTTTTTAGAAAGAAATTAAGAACTTAGGAAAGAAGG
The DNA here is from genome assembly GCA_006176705.1 of Cocos nucifera. NCBI lineage: Eukaryota > Viridiplantae > Streptophyta > Magnoliopsida > Arecales > Arecaceae > Cocos > Cocos nucifera. The sequence goes on from QRFJ01001899.1 coordinate 161,484, forward strand.
CATATCTGAAGAGTCTCTTATATAGGCGGAGCTCGTAACAAACTGATAGTGACAGTCGTAATCGTCAGATAGTGGGCTATTCAAGATCACATGGGGTTTGTTATAGGGGGTCATGTCAGTTGCCGTGATGCATCTATTGTCATGACATGCAGGTGGTTGAGATTTAATTATTGAAGTTTGGACTAAACCGCTATCAGTAGCGAGAAAGGTTCGACTGGAAGAAGTCCTTTGGACGACTGTAAGAAATTCGGAGGGAGTTTAACTAATGGAGAAATCCATCTGGAGAGAGAGTTCATCTGAAGAAAAAGTCTAAAAGGAATTTGGCTAAAGGAGAAGTCCGTCTGGTGGAGAAGTTCGAAGAAAATTTGGCTGGTGGAGAAGTCCAGAAGATGTTCGACTGAAGGAGTCCATCTAGTGGAGAAGTCCGGAGGAAGTTCATCTGATGCAGAAGTTCGGAGGAAGTTTGTTTGGTGGAGAAGTCCGGAGAAAGTTCGTTTGGTGGAGAAGTCCATCTAGAGGAGAAGTTCGAAGGAAGTTCATCTGATGGAGAAGTCCGTTTGGAGGAGAAGTCCATCTAGGCAGTCTCAAAGATCGGCAGGCATACTAAAGGTCGGTCAACCCAGGGACGAGCGAAGCTACGCTTGAAGCACTTCCGTGATCGAGAATCCTTCTCAACCAAGTGCCAGTCCGAAGTTCGGTAGGAGCGGGATTTATCCGCAATAAATCCAAATAAGAGCATTGTGATCTCTTGTTTTAGTTCTATGGTATATGAAATTTTACTATCAATTTTACCCACATACAAGTCTTAATAGAAATTTGTTAATAATATAAAATATTTTATGTGAAGATTTAATCATTCATATTTTGGATCGTGTTAATCAAAGGCATCAACATGTTTAGTTTTCCTAGATAACTATTAACTAGAATATTCGAAATATCCAACTAATGCATTTAAAGCATAATTTTAGTTATAAAAATAGTGATTATTTTTGGTAAGATCATAAAAATAGTGTTGAACAAGTATTACATATAGCACTTTTAATTGTCCCATGTTTTATATTAATTAGACTTGAGTAATACTAGTGATACAAAACATTTTGTTACATTTTAAGTAACTTCATTTTTTCATTTTAACATCATGACACTTCTTTTGACTTTTCCTCATTAACTTTTTGATAGTTGCTATATATATATATATATATATATATATATATATATATATCATTGATTACTTACATTAAAATACTTTTTAGAATAGGTTGAGCAATATTGTCCATATCTTATATATCATTTTGTATAAGTAAATATAAAACAAAACCTAAATAATCAATTCTCTTAAGTTGGTCAAGCTATATATTTAATTATAGAACAGTGTCTTGTCATCTCTACTATGACTATTTCTATCTAAAACTAGTTGGAGTGATAACTTGATCAATTATTCTATCCAAATCTCTTCCGAATCTCACTTTCATCATGAATATTGTCCATTTGATGGGTATATTGTTCTTAGTACTTTCTTTTCAAGAACCTATTTTTTCGATGGCAATTCATCACACATATTAATCATATTACCAACTCTTTTCTAGCTATTCTAATATATAAGTTCTAGCATTAATAAGATATTTAAGAAAAAATAAGATGTGGTACAAAAGATAGAATAACTTCATATATATTTTTTAACCAATGTTAGCGGATATAATATATTTAATAAGATAACTAAACAATTGATATAGCATAATTATATGATTAATTAATGTCCCAAAAATAAAAATATTACTATTAATAGAAACTAACATTCATAGTCAAGTTGAATTGTTTCTCAAAAATATTAATTTATTCATATAACAATCACTCTTCTTTATATGTACATTGTAGATGCATTATTGATTTAAAACCAGAAAAAATAAATCTAACCATATACATATATCTAACTTCTATATAGAATATTTTATTTTATAACATAAATTTAGTATTATAAATTTTTATATTTCAATTTATCATGAGCAATAGCTAGGATCGCATAAAACATTGCTATAAGTAGTAGAAAGTTAAAGGCTTATAGCACAATGGATATGCATGCATACAACTGAAGAATTGAAACAAAATAACTAGACTTAATAGAAAAAAATATGTATATAAATTGCCCATTCTCAAAATCCTTATGGAAGAAAATAATCCAGGCTCTTAACATCTCTGATTTACTAAAATACTATGGAAAAGCTCTAAATCAACTGGAGAAATGGAAAGACAAAAATAATGAAGAACTCATCATGGGATTGTTTTGTCTCAGTGGTTTGATGGTGCATTTGGAAAGAACAAAATACTAGGCTCTTTAAATTTGAAACAAACTACCATGACAATGTGCTTAAGCAATGTATTTTTCTCTTTGAAAGTTGGACTTCTGTCCATGGAGGGAAACAAGAAACATATCTCAAAGATGCTGGAAAAATTCAAACCAGCCACTACAAAAGGGACTAACTAATAGGGGTGGGGCAGTTTGTTGCCCAGAGGTAGCAACCCAAGAGCGGGGGGGCAACTTAAGCAAAACTTGAGTGGATGTGAGGTGATTACAATGTGCAACAGTGGAAACCAACTATAATTTAAGATATGCAAGAATTAAAGCAATGCAAAACAAAAATTAAAAGCTAAGTAAAGCAAACAAGAAAGGCCAACCTAAACACAAAATTTTTATAGTGGTTTGGTGCAACCCCGTACCTACGTCTACTCCCCAAGCACTCCTTGAAAATTCTACTATAATCCCTAGATTACAGTGCATTTATTTTAACCTAGGATGACAAATAAATTCAGTTAGTTTTGTCGGACTCACCAACCACAATCCTACACCGATAGTTTTCTCGGGTTTACTATCAACCTGGTTGGTTTTAACTTAGGAGCACTAACCACAATCTTTACATTGCCCAATTTTTAGCTTGGACTAACCTACACCCCAAGTTTCTTTCCCCTAAAGAAACTTATAAAGAAACAAAAATACAAGTATAAAATTTAGCACAAAAACAAAAAGAAAAAGAATTCTTTTTGAAGTTTGATGGAGAGGCTGAAAGATGGCTCTTAAAGCTTTATATTCTCTCCTTTGAAGGCTAAAAGGAAGCTTGAATGAATGAGGATGATCACACTTTGAAGCTCTCTAAATTTGATGCACAAGATCCTCTCTTTTTCTTTAGATATTCAATAAATCTCACTATTTTAATGATTTCTACTTTCAATCCATTTAATCTTGCTTCATAAATATTTCTCTTGCCTTTTATACTCTTTCTAGTGGCTAGAGAATCATTTCTAGCTACTGGAAGTCTTGAAATAGCCGTTGGAGTGGAAAAATAATCATTTGAAAAAGTTGCAAAAAACTAGCCATTACGATCACTAGGTCGGCTTAGTTTTTGACTTGGTCGGCTCAGTCCTAACTGGGTCAGCTTAGTTTATAGCTGGATCGGCTCAGTTCCCTGGGTATTGAAAAACTGACTTTCGTCACTTTCTATCTTTTGCTTCCACTGAGACTAGGTCGGCTTAGTCTCAGACTGGATCAGCTCAGTCTTAGACTGGGTCAGCCCAGTTTGCATGCCATGTGTATCGAACAGCCCATTTCGAAAGGGAATGACCTAGTGATCGTCCCTTAGATTGATCCTTTTGCTAAAACTTGATTTTCTTCTAATTTATGTATCCAAAAATTATGAAACTACCTCCAAAAGATCAGAAATTTTCTAAACTTATTCTTGAGACTTTCGAAATAGATTTTCTTCAACTTTATAAAATTATAATTTTGCCCCTTGTTACTTTTTTTTGATCTCCAACTTGATAAAATTATAATTTTAACTTGAACATCTAAAAAGACCTACATTCATTCTTGAAATACATGGTTAATTACTTAAACACTCAAAGTTTGACAATCATCAAAATCAATCATGGGATCAACAATCTTCTCCTTTTTGATGATGACAAAACTTTGAGTATATGCATAAAAATATAATTTAATGTGTTTCAATAAATTGGCTAGTATAAGTCATGAAGTGATAATATACATAAACATAATGCACACTTCATGAAAGCTTCAATTAATATTTCACATAATTTATATACTCATAGCAAAATAATATTTTAATTCAAAATAATGAGTATTAAGATTCTAAGCATGAAATTCATTGAGTTTCTTAAGTATTAATTCTTTAAGCATATACTCAATATACCTCTTCTCCTTTTTGACAACATCAAAAAGCTCATGAAAAAGAATAAGAAAAATCTTCAAAATCATCATCAAGAAATTATCTCCCCTTTTGAATGAATATTTCTTTCTTTTCAAAAATTAGCTTGAATTCACATATTAAAGACTCTCCCCCTTTTTGAATGAATATGATCTTTTAATCAAAATTTTCAAATACATACTTTTAAGCTTTAAGATGAACATAGCTTTTCAAAAGATTTAACCATGAAATCAAGTATAATATGTACTTTAATATTTATTTTTTTCTTTTCTTAATGAAAATTTATTATTTAAACTCAGAAAAGATATGTATCGAGAATATATCGAGCAAATCAATTGTAGTATCAAAGCAAATGAAAGTTACTTTTTCAAATTCATTTCTTGAGTAAAAATTACTTTGATATAACTAATTTTATAAGAAATTTCAAAGCACATCAAAAGTTTTTTATTATATTTAGATATTCAAATAAGTTTCAAAATTAGAATTGTGTATCAAATTCAATTCTTGGAGTAAGATTATATTTCAAATTTAATTTAACTCTAATTAATTATCAAGAATGATTAGACTATAAAATCATGCATATCAAATTGAATAAATACATGAAAGTTCAATTTAAGAAGATCATAAAGTAATTGATTAAGAAATTAAGATTAAAATTTATTTTTCTCAATGCAGATTAATCAATTTTTTTTAATCAAATCAAGATAAAAAGTATTTCTTTTCCTTTTTTTTAATTATAGCTAGATTATTTTATCTTTCAACTTTCTTTTCTTTTTCTTTCAAATTAAGCATAATTAATTGATACTATATTAATCTTAATTAATATAAATTTGACTTTTAAGCTCAGATTTTTAAATTTGATTGATACCAAATTAGTAATTATTTTATCTTTGATATTTTCTCTCCCTTACTTTTGCAAATAAAGCTATTTTAAAATAAAATTTTAAGAGAATAAGCATCAATCGAGTGAATTAAGTATTAAATTATGTATTTAATTCAAATAAACGTATCATTCACTCATGTAGAAACTATTTTTTTTCAAAATATTTTTTTTAAAAAAAATTTACTTTTCATTTACTTTAAAAGATGATTATAATGATAACAATCCATTAAAAAAAATATATGCCATGTAGATGTACTTTTTAATTTTAATTAATAAAAATTTTAGACTTCAAAATTTTGAATAATATAGTCTTGAAAATATTTTTCTTTACTTTGATATTAAAGTAAATTATTCAAAAATGTATCACTAGAATTTATCTCAAACATTATAATAGTAAGAATATAATTATGAAAATTCATATTTGAGATAAAGCAACTATTCTTTTGTTAAAAGAAATATAATAAAGTTCTAGATAAGGATGATACCATTGATATCAAGTGTGAGAATTTTCTTAAAAAGAATCTTCTTGATACCAAAAATTTTTTATATATATTTTAATAGCTTTGAAAATAAAATCAAATAACAACTTGCCCAAAGATTTTTCTTAACAATACTTGATCTAAAATTCAAACCATTTTGAGAATTTTAAACTATGATGAATTATTTTGATTTAATATCGACAAATCATCTAAGGTAAATTATAAACAGATTTTCTGTTATTCTTTGAAAGATTATTTCATCCCTTTTCTTATGAAATACCAGGCAATTAAGTTTAGAAAATATATGAACCTTTTGGATTTTTCTCAAATGATGTAACATCAAGAATATAGTTTTGCAAAATTAGATTTGAGATAAAGATATTCTTTTATTTTTGGTAAAAGATAAAGCATTGAAGTGTAAGACAATGATATACTGTTTGATAGCAATTGTAAAATTTTTGATACCAAGAGCTTTAAAATTTAAAATAAATAATAATTATCTTGATACTATTTTTTTAAAAAAAATCAAATTGAATAATTTACTCAAAAATTTTCATGATATCAATAGAACTAAAATTTAGATCAATTAAATTTTTTTTTAAAAGTTTGATACCGCTTAAAGATTGAAGAAAAACTAATTTTTAAATTCATTACTTAAAAATAATATGAATAAAATATGAAAGCATATTTGAAATTCAATTTGATACCAAGTATGAAAGGCATTCTTTAAGTTAGGGGACAAAATCAATTGAGGTTAAAATGAGAGGGATCTAGATATTGGCTCTATGTGTTGATCTAACTATGGGATTTAAAATTCTTAAGGATTAATCTAAAATGCAATACAACTTAATACATCAAGTATTTTAAATTTTATAATTGATGTCTTTTCTTTAGGTATTTATTTTATGCTAATTTTTTATTAAAATTTTAATAATTTAGCATTTTATGTGGAGAATGTCTAAATTTATTTCTTTTGCAATCAAGGACATTTATAGTTAATTAAACTTATGTTGATTTAAATTTCTCAAATGAATAATTGATAAGGAGAAGTTGTTAAATCATGCTTAATTAAATCATGCTGATTTTCAAGATAATTTCAATTCATAGCATGATATAGAAGAGAGCATATTGATTTTTAAAATTAAAGTATTCAAATCATCAAAATCAATTAATCATACTAATCTTACTAATATATGAAAAGAATTTCAAGCAAGTAAACATAATATGAAATCATATTAAAGTCAATAGATTTAATCAAAATAACTTTAACAATCATTGATGGTATGATGTGAGAAAAAATTTAGATTTTACCAATATCATCATCCATCCAAGTCCATTCTCAAGTGTTGATGCAAAATCTAGTTGTCGCCGGCATTGAGGCTGGAGTCGGAGAAGATGAGGTCGCTATCGATGACCTGCAAAATAAGTCTCATCCGAAGTCGGAGGTGGTGGCTCCGACAAGACCCTCTGATGATCAAGTCAGCTCTTTCGACCAACAGAAATAGAGTGCTTAAAGAGATTTTAGCAGAATTTTAAGAAGGAAAGGAGAGCTTAGAGCCTTGAAAAGAAAGCATATTTGGAGGGGCTCTTATATAGATGGAGCCTATAAAAAACTGATAGTGACAACCGTAACCGCCTAGTAGTGGACCGTTCGGGATCACGTGGAGTTTGTTATGAAGGATGATGTCTGTTGTTGTGACGTGCTAGTCCATTAGGATTTAATAATTAAAGTTTGGAGGAGGTAGGTGCTGGAGGCGAAGAGCTTCAAGTTTCATCAATTCTAGAAAAGTTCAGACTTCTTCAGGGTTGTCTGTGTGTAAGTAAATCCATGCTGTGCAGATTGTTGGATCCACATAGGTATGGAAGCCCTTCCAGAAAACTACATGGAGTTCGACCGAAAGGGGTTCGAAAGATGAAATTCGAAATTCGAAGGGAGTGCAGATGCGACTGTCAAAGTTCTTTTTGATTTTCCACGCTCGTCAGGATGAGATGTTTTGGCATTTATCGCACTGGCGTCGAAACTCTTTAAATACCAAGTGATTTTAAAAAGACAACCCTTCATATTTCCCACTGAAACTCTATCCGTTGCCACTTTTTTGTCATGATGAGTGGGACATGCAGTGCATGCTAATCTGTCGAAGTCGATCCGCAATCATAACTGCCTCAGGTTGTCTCTAGCTATTTAAGGCCTTCTCCTCCTATCCAGAAGTCATTCTTGCCCGAGTCTTCTTCTTCCTTCGATCCCCATTTTTCTTCCACCCAAGGATTTTGGATGCCCTTTTGACTAGTTCTCGTCATACCCACCATCTTTTCATCCTCCCCAAATAGCTTAGGTCAGTTTTCCAACCCTTCTCTTTGGGTATTCATTCTGTTTTAGCTTCTCACTCCTTCGATTTCTCTATAGCAGTATTTGCCCTATATTTTTTCTTATTTTTTGGGAGTTTTCCTAGGATTTTATTTCAATCTGAATGTCTTCCAAAACCTCCCACTTCATCGGCTCTTGGGGCTCGCTTGGACCGACCTTCTTAGACCCTACACCCCTAATCGAGGTCGAACCTAGGAACATGTCTCACTCATCCTTTATTCTAGACATCATCCCATCCATTCTTACTCTGAATGATCTTTCTCTTATTTGAATTCAATATGGAATCCCCCTGGAATATGTCCTTAAACTTTCTAGTTCAGATGATCGAGCTAGTTCTCCTCCGGTCGGTCGATTTTGTTTGCACTTAGAGATCTTGTGTGCCGGGCTTCGACTTCCACTACCCTTCTTTGTAGTTGCCCTCTTCTGATTTTTGAACATCTCCTTCGCCTCCATCCTATCGAACTCTTTTCGATTCATCATTGGTTTCCTTTTTCTCTGCCACTTGGCCGAAGTTTGACTGACTATCTCGTTATTTCAAAACTTTTACACCTTCAAACGCCATGCTTCTACAAAGGACTGGTGATACTTCTTCTCCTAGTTTGGCAAGAAGGGGTTGCTGAAAGGTGCTCCTTCTTTCATTCATAACTGGAAGAAGAAGTGCTTCTTCGTTCGATGTACCACCTTATTACTTGACCTTCCTCCTTAGGGCTTTCTTAGGGAGTCTGTCCATCGAGCCCCTAGTTTAGATAGACCCAACCTTAAATCTTCTAATCGACTCAAGGCGTACTGAGCTCCTCCTCTTCCAGACCTTTTGAGGGAACAAACTTTGTTCAACTTCGGTTTGAGTCCTCTTGACTCTGCCTGTATTAGTCGTGCATACATACATGCATATGAATTCTTATGAAGTTTTGTATGTACCTCGGTTAACTATACATTTTCTTTTATCGTAGAAATGGATACCGATGCCGCAGGGAGACTCACCAAGGGCCTATATACCCAGAAGAAGAGGAAGGAAAAGGCTCCAAGTGAAGGCTCGAAGTGGATGAAGGTCGGCACCTCCGACCCTACGGCTCTTGCTGTCGCCAATGTCGCTCCCAAGGTCCGCCTCGAAAATGAGGTCATCTTGACCACATATGCCAACATCATAGAAGGGGAATCTCTCCCCCCAAGCTCGTGAATCTCCCCATCAGGGATTGCATGCCTGATCCCTCCGCTGATGAAGGGAAAGAGAGGAGGAAGGGGAAAGTGGTTGTTGCAAAGAAGGCCCGTAAGGTGCGTCAGGACGAGCCCAGTCGGAGCAGCGGTGATGACCAAGGGACGGACCCCTTCGATAATCCAGATATCATCCAAAACCTGATAGACAAGTTCGCTCTGCCAGAGGAAGTGGACCGCCTGGCCGACCTTGACTAGAGGCAGTTCATCTAGGAGTCTGTCGGGACTGTCCATAGGGTAATCATCATGCCATTCTTTTTTCATTTTCTCATCCTTTCTTCCTTCATCTTATAGTGATTTGTTCATGACAGTCGGGCCACCACATGCTTATCCACTTGAAGAGGGAAAATCACCTAGAGGCGGAGATGCTGAATGTTCGAGAAGGCCTTTAGGTGGAGATCAATCACCTTCAGGTGATGGTTACCGAGGCTGAGCACCTCACAGGAGAGAAGATGGTGGAAAGTGAGAGCCTGCATAGCACACTTTGAAAGGAGGAGTTCATCTCGATCGAACTCAAGATGGCATTGGCTGTGGAGGAGAGGAGGCAAGTGTGAGCTCAAAAGTGGCACTCCCAAGTCTTGAAAATATGAGAAGATAGGTCATAGAAAGATGGAAGCAAGCTGGAAGAGAAATTAGCTCTCCTAGCAAAGTTCAGAAATTGGGTGGCTCACCCTGAGACTGAGTCGACTAAGTTGGAAACTAGGCCGACTTAATCTAGGACTGGGTTGGCTAGATCTCAGAAAAAAATTCAAATAAAAAGTAGCATTTTTGGGCTATTGGCATGGTACATAACTGGGTTGGCTCAGTCCGGGACTGAGCCGATCCAGTTGTAGGTTAGCCAGCTTAGTCTGAAACAGGACCAGCTTAATTTTTATGGGTTATTATTTTGTGTACATAGGTTATTTGGGTTTGGAATGTTTTTCTATGAGCTTGGACTTGACCCTTTGTAAAGTATATATACTGAAAATAGGTCAAAGTTATAATGAGGCTGAGATATACTTAATAAAAAAAATTTTCTTCCAAAAATCTCTTCTTCTCTTCTTCTCTATTTCTTGAATTATTTGATCATGCTTCTGCATTAATCTCTACGAGATTCTTTCTTGGTGCTTGGCTAATCACCAGTGGCCATGTCGATCCATGTGGGAAGAGCGCGTATTTTTGATAATTGATATCAGAGCGGTGTTGCATGGAAGGAAGGAAGACACCTAGGATTTACTACATCTAGAATCTATTGCACCAAGTTATATCCTAAAACTTCTAGTTTGCTTCGTGGTTGTCTCTAGATTGAGGTGGAGATTGTTTACACGGAGGAATGGTGATACAGAAGTTTGAAAAGAAGATCTAGGACTAGTTAGATTTTTTTTGAATGATAGTTTTGTTGGTGTGTGTGATCGTGAAGGGTGTTAAAGATTTGTTCTTGACTTGTTTGAAGTTATGGGATCAAGTGGATTAAAGATGGATTTTGAGAAGTTCGATGGCAAGGAGAACTTTACCCTATGGCAGCAAAGAGTAAAGGACTTATTGGTTCGGCTGAGGATCTATAAGATCTTGACAAAAGAAAAGCCAAAAAAGATTAGTGCTGAGGATTGGAAAGAGTTATAGAAAATTATTTTTAGTACAATCTAGATGTACTTGGTTGATCAGGTTTTGCCCGAGGTTTGCATAGAAACTATGGCAAAGGGGCTCTAGAAGAGACTGGAGAACACATACATGGGGAAGAACATGATGAATAAGCTATGGTTTAAGAAATAGCTATATAGTCTGAGAATGCCCAAAGATGAAGATCTTGTTGCACATATTCAAAGGTTCAATTAAGTATGTTCTAAGGTGATGAGTTTGGATGTGAAGATCCATGAGGAGGATCGGGCATTGCTGCTATTATGTTCTCTCCCAGATTCGTATGATGGTCTCATAACAACTTTAGTTTATGGAAAGAAGATCCTAAACTATGAAGAGGTTGTTGGTGTACTCAGATCAAATGAGCAAAGAAAAAAGATCTGCAAGGAAGATCCTAAGTCTGAGATCTTGGCTGTGAACGAAAGACAGAAAAAATCAAAGGAGAAGACAAGAGAAAAATCCAAGGTCAAGTCAAAGTCTCGCGATCAGAGGAAGATGATAATGAAATATAATAAATATCATTAGCCTGGATACCTGAGGAGAGATTGTCCCCTTTTAAGATTAGAAAAAGAGAAGGCCAGCAAGGAAGATGATACAGCTTCTGTGAGTAGTGGAGAAGACCTGCTAGTTGTATCAGATGGATCCATAGAGTGCGATATTATATAGATATTAGATTCAGCATGCTCACACCACTATACTTCTCATCAGGAGTGGTTTGTTACCTACCAGAAGATCGATGGTAGAAGTGTCAGCCTTAGAGATGATCATCCATGCAAAGTAGCTAGAATTGGCTCTATCAGGATGAGGATGTACGACGGGATCATTCGTACATTATCAAATGTCAGGCATATACTGAAGTTGAAAAAGAATTTAATTTATTTGGGCTACTTGGAGGAGCAGGGTTATGTTTTTAGTAGTCAGGCTAGGAGTGGTGTCTAAAAATTTTTAAGGGAGCTTTGGTGGTGATGCGAGGTAAAAGACTGAGCAACAATCTTTATAGAATGGAAGGCTCAGTGGTAAATGATAGTGCAAAGGTGCTAGCAGTGGCACAAGAGGAGCAGATTTTATATCATTTGTGGCACTATCAGATGGGTCATATGAGTGACTGTGGGCTCACTGAACTAAGCAGAAGAGGTATGATCCCAGCCCTGAAGAAGGAGGGCACAAATCTTTATGAGCCATGCATCTTTGGCAAACAGCATAGGGTGAAGTTTGCTAGAAGTACCAAGCACAGCGAGGGAGTACTGGATTTAGTACACTCGGATGTGTGGGGACCAGCTCTTGTATCAGCTAGAGGTGGGGCAAAATACTTTGTCACTTTCATTGATGATTTCTCAAGGAAGGTGTAGGTTTATCTGATAAGAGAAAAATCAAAGATGTTTGCTTGATTCAGAGCCTGGAGAGCTGAAGTAGAGGAGTCAGAAAGACAGGTGAAGTGTCTAAGGTCGGACAATGGAGGGGAGTATACTAGCCTGGAGTTTAGGAGGTACTATGAGGAAAATGGCATCAAACGCCATTATATGATGAAGATGACTCCCCAATAGAATAGTGTCATGGAGAGAATGAATCGGACACTGACTGAGAAGGCATAGAGTTTGAGGCTGCAGACATCACTTCCAAAGTCCTTTTGGGGTGATGCTCTAATTTTTTCTTATTTTCTTGTGAGTAGGTCCCCTCATTATAAGCTGAATGGAGGCATTCTAGAGAAGGTCTGGAGTGAAAAGAAGGTGGAGCTTGGCCATCTGAAAGTCTTCGATTGCACAGCCTATGCACATGTGGAGGCAACCGAGAGGAGCAAATTGGATCCAAAATCTCAAAAGATGACATTTATAGGATATTCACAAGGAGTCAAGGGGTACCTGCTGTGGAACTCTCAGGCACAAAAGTCAGTGATCAGCGTGGTCATTATCTTTGATGAGAAGAGCATCTTGAGGAGGTCTAGGATAGATGGAACTAGGAAAACAAAGGTGAACAGCGACGGCCAGTTAGAGAATGATGGCATGCAGATTACATCCACTTATTGGTGTGTTCCTATTGAGGTGGAGCTGGGCAGAAAAGTATTATTTCAGATTGAAAATCAGCATGGAGGGCCGGCAGTTTAGACAGATGTGCACGAGCAGCCACAGACATCAGGCAGAGATGTGCCAGTGGGAGTGGCTTTGCACAAGCCCCAGCATACTATTAGGAGACCGATCAGATATGACATTGATGAGGTTATCTCCTATGCACTCATCACTGCTAATGGAGATCTAGAGAATTATGTAGAGGCCATGGAGAGTGAGGATCATGATTCATAGATACAGGCCATGATGGAGGAGATGGAATCACTTGAGAAGAATCAGACATGGCAGTTGGTGGATCTTCCAGAGGGTGCTCGACCTATTGGCTCAAAGTGGGTGTTCACAAAAAATGAAGCACCTTTAGAACAAGATGGAGTCAGATTCAAAGTAAGGCTGGTAGCAAAGGGATACTCACAAAGGGAAGGGATTGACTATATAGAAATTTTCTCTCCTATGGTGTGTCATACATCTATTCGAGTTTTGCTGTCACTGGTGGCACAGCATAACATGAAATTAGAACAGATGGACATGAAGATGGCCTTCCTTCATAGGACTTTGGAGGAAAGAATCTATATGAGGTAGCTAGATGGTTTTATGGAGATGGGACAGGAAGAAAATGTGTGTTTACTCAGAAAGTCTTTATATGGCTTGAAACAATCCCCTAATCAGTGGTATCAAAGGTTTGATAGCTTTGTTTTGAGCCTGGGTTTCAGCAGATGTGAATATGATTGTTTTATCTACGTCAAGAATGTAGATGAGGAGGATGCCCTGTACCTGTTATTGTATGTAGACGATATGCTTATAGCTAGTAGAAGCATGGATGCTGTAAAAAGGTTGAAAAAGGCATTATCATCTGAGTTTGAGATGAAGGATTTGGGTCCAGCTGAGAAAATCCTTGGAATGAAGATTTGTAGAGATAGATGCAAAGAAGTGCTCCATTTGTCATAAGAAAAGTATATCCAAAAGATTTTAGAGAGGTTTAGGATGGAGAAGGCCAAACCTGCAGAGACGCCATTGCCTAGCCATATGTCTCTCTCCAAGTTATAAAGCCCCTAGTGAGAAGAGGAGAGAGAGTACATAGAACGAGTCTCTTATACAAATATTATAGGCAGTGTGATGTACACTATGGTGTGCTATAGAACAGATATAACACATGCAGTGAGCACGGTTAGTAGATACATGGCTAACCCTGGGAAGGAACACTAGAAAGCATTGAAATGAATAGTAAGATATCTGCATGGAACAAAGGATTATGGTTTGGTGCTTGGTGGGCAGCTGGGAGGATTTGGAGAACAATTAGTGAAGTTGTGTGAAGGTTCAGATCCTTTGGAAGGGTTTGTTGATGCAAATTATACTGATGATCTTGATATAAGGAGGTCTATTATTGGATACCTCTTCTACATATATAGTGGATCAGTGTCTTGAAGATCAACCCTTCAGCCAATCATGGCCTTGTCTACCATAAAGATCAAGTACATTAGGATAACGGAGGCTGCGAAGGAAGCCCTTTGGCTTAGAAGGCTGATTGATGAGTTGGGGGTGGAGCAGAGCAAGGTTATATTGTTCAATGATAGTCAGAGTGCTCTATTATTAGCACAGAATCCAGTCTATCATGCACGCACAAAGCATATAGATGTGAGGTACCATAGGATCAGAAAGTTGATGGAGGAAGGTGAAGTGGAACTGATGAAGGTCCATACCAAAGAGAATCAGTCTGATGCACTCATGAAGGTACTCTCCAGAGATAGCTTTCAGAGATGTGTAGCACGGATGGGTCTATTGAGAAGAGATGAGTTCACAAGGACTTGGAAGCACTAAGGTGGAGAATGTGAGCTTAGAAGTGGCACTTTCAAGTCTTGAAAATATGAGAAGATAGGTCATGAGAAGACGGGAGTGAGCTAGAAGAGAAATCAACTCTCCTAGTAAAGTTTAGAAACTGGGCCGGCTCACCCTGAGACTGAGCCGACTAAGTTGGGAACTGGGCCGGCTCAGTCCAGGACTGGGTCGACTAGGTCTTAGAGGAAAATTTGGATAGAAAGTAGCATTTTTGGGCTGTTGGCACGGTACACAACTAGCTCGGCTCAGTCTAGGACTGAGCTGACCCAGTCGCAGGTTAGCCGACTCAGTCTGAAACTGGGCCGACTCAGTTTTTATGGGTTATTATTTTGTGTACGTGGGTTGTTTGGATTTGGGGAGTTTTTCTATGAGCTTGGGCTTGACCCTTTGTAAAGTATATATACTAGAAATAGATCAAGGTTGTAATGAGGCTGAGATATACTTAATAAAAGCTCTTTTCTTTCAGAAATCTTTTCTTCTCTTCTTCTCTATTACTAGAATTGTTTGATCATGCTTCCGTATTAATCTCTGAGAGGTTCTTTCTTCTTGCTTGGCTATCACCAGCGGCCACACCGATCCGTGTGGGAAGAGCGCGTATTCTCGATAGCAAGAAGCTGAGGGGAGGGTTGCTGGTCTGGAGGCCTAAATGTCAAAGTCGATCTTGGAGGTAGCAGCCCAGATCATGGAGGAGTTCAAGGTTTCCTCCGAAATGAAGGACCTGAATATCGCCTTCGGCCAGCAGGCATTTATCAAAGGCTTTGAGCTCTGTGAAAGCAGGGTGCCCAGAGGTTCCCCGAGCTCAATCTCGGATTTTTGGAGGAGGAGGATGACGTAGAAGCAGGACCATTCGATGCCGCAGTTGATCCTTCCTCCATCGAGCCTACTTCTGGTCCATTCGAACCTGCCATGGAAGAATGCAAGCAACAAATCCTAGGCACTGATAGCGAAGATTGGCTCCCTCGAGACTCAACTCAAGGCGCTAAAGGAGAAGATTCAACTTTTGGAGGGGAGCTCACCGTGGTCCTTCGACAAGGCATGATTCGAGTGGGACTAATCAATGAGGTTCTTCGCACTCCAAAAGCAGCTGCATGATGCTGAGCTCACAGATGAGACTTACCGATTGGGCTAGAGTGATAGGATATCCAAGCTAGAACAAAAGCTTCGTGCCTCCAACGATGAAGTAGCCCAGCTCTAACGGTGACTTGATGATGGCTTCCGGGCTGGTACAAGTAGGAAGGTCAAGGAGATCGCCTCCTTAAAGAGGACCATTGGTGAATTCTTGGAGACGGTCAGTGCAGAAAAGATTGAGGTGCAGCGGTTGATGCTCGAGCTGACCTATGAGCGTCAAGCCACCAAGGATGCAGAGGCTGAGTCTGAGGTCCTGAGGAGAAGGCTACGAGAGTCAGAGGAGAACTACTGCCAAGCCGACAAGATGTTCCACGATAACATGATGAGGTGGAGGAAGCTCGAGGAGGAGGTCGATCATCTAGAGAAAGCTTTGGTAATGGCCACTAATCTGAAGTTTGAGGAGTCCGATCCTTCTTAGGATTTCGGCGGTCCTTCTCTTTCTTTCTTTCTTTTTAGTATAATCAATCTTGTCGACCTGTGTTTTGCTTGTAATGAACTTATTTTTGTAATGAAATAGTATCCTTTTTGTTATTTTTGTTTTGCATGAATTCGAAGCTTGCTCGTGGCTTTACTTTCTTCACTTTATTTTTCTTTGCATTGTCTTCTAATGAGATGCTTGTTGTGGATGCCGAGCAGGGGTCTCTTCTATGAACCAAGATAGGATTCTGCTTTTCATATTTGAGGTAGTCAGATAGTCATAGAAAGAACACGTGTAAGGATTATCGGTAGGGCTTCTCCTTTCCTCTCATCTTTAGTCAATAAGGTCCTGGCTTTTGCTCACGTTAGGATAAGATTTTCCTTCTTTCCTAACATTGCTTGTAGAGGCACATTTGGGCCGCTGATAGGGCCTCTCCCCTCATCTCATCTTAGTTTCATGAGGCCTTTGACTTTGCTCATGTTAGGATGAGGTCCTCCTCCTATTCCTAACATGGCTGTAAGGGCATATTAGGACTGTTGTCAGGACCTCTCCCTTTCTCTCATCTTAAGTTAACAAGGCCTTCGACTTTGTTCATGTTAGGATGAGGTCCTCCTCCTATTTCTAACATGGCTGTAGGGGCATATTAGGACCGTTGTCAGGGCCTCTTCCCTCCTCTCATCTTAAGTTAACGAGGTTTTCGACTTTGCTCATGTTAGGACGAGGTCCTCCTCCTGTTCCTAATATGGGTGTAAGGGCACATTAGGATCGTTGTCAGGGCCTCTCCCCTCCTCTCATCTTAAGTTAACAAGGCCTTCGACTTTGCTCATGTTAGGATGAGGTCCTCTTCCTATTCCTAACTTGGCTGTAGGGACATATTAGGACTATTGTCAGAGCCTCTCTCCTCCTCTCGTCTTAAGTTAATGAGGCCTTCAACTTTGCTCATGTTAGGATGAGGTCCTCCTCCTATTTTTAACATGGATGTAGGGGCACATTAGGACCATTGTTAGGGCCTCTCCCCTCCTCTTATCTTAAGTTAACGAGGCCTTGGACTTTGCTCATGTTAGGACGAGATCCTCCTCCTATTCCTAATATGGCTGCGCTTATCGTATGATCAAATTTGGGCAGTAAATCTCCATCATTACAGATGTACAATAAAAATTAAGATGTTAAAGTAGAAAAATTTCATTGTAACCAAATCATTGATAATACATCCGTAGGTTTTTTAAATTTCATGGTCGAGATAGATCTGCTCCTCCCAGCTCCTCAAATAGTATGTTCCTGATCGGATGATTTCTTTGATCTCGTAGGGTCCTTCTCAATTTAGGATGAGCTTCTCCTGATTCTGAGGTTGTGCAATAATCGTTCACCAAAGTACCAAGTCTCCCACTTTGAATGTTTTGCCCTTGACTTTAGAGTTGTAGTAATGAGCTACTTTTTGCTTATAGGCTGCCATCAGAACTTGAGCTTTTTCTCATTTTTCCTCCAATGAGTCAAGGTTAGTCCTAAGGTCCTATGAGTTGTGCTGCTCATTAAATGTCATGACTCGTGTTGACGAAAGTTTGAGTTCTATTGGAATGGCCGCTTCTATTCCAAAAGCTAAGATAAATAGGGTCTCCCTAGTTGGCAATCTTTGGATAGTTCAGCATGCCTAGAGCATATGATAGAGTTCATCCACCCAAGTCCCCTTTATTCTTTCAAGTCTTGCTTTGATACCTTGCAGCAGGGTTCTATTTGTTACTTTGGCTTCGTCATTTGCTTGTAGATGGCAACTAATGTAAAATGGTGGGAGATGTTCTAATCTTCATCAAATTTAGCAAATCTTGCTCCAGCAAACTACCACCCATTATCTATTATGAGGGTTTAAGGTAAGACAAATCTACAAACGATCGACTTCCAGATAAAGTCCTACACTTTTGCTTTAGTGATTTTTGCTAGAGGTTTAGCCTCGATCCACTTCATGAAGTAATCTATTACCACCAAGAGGAACTTACGCTATCCAAATGCCATGGGAAAAGATCCGAGTATGTCCATCCCCCACTGAGCAAACAGCCATGGGGTGTTCGGGGGTGTAAGTTTGGAAGTCGGCTGCCTTTGAATGTTTGCATTTCTCTAACAGCAGTCACATTTCTTGACATACTCTATAGAATCATGGTATAAGGTCGGCCAATAGTAATCCTGCCAAAGTAGTCTGTGCGATAAGAATCTGGTCCCCACATGACTTTCATAGATTCCTTCATGCACTTTCCATAAGGCAAAATCGGCTTCTGAAGGCCTGAGACATTTCAAGAGTGGTAGGAAATATGATCTTTTATATAGCTTGCCTTCATATAGAACATATCGGAAGGCTTGATTTTTGAATTTCTGAGCTTCTTTTGGATTATAAGGAAGAACTCCAGCCCTGAGATAAGCAATCAGTGGGTCAATCCAACATGGCTCATGGTTAACTTGCATCATAGATTGTTGCTCTTCCGAACTTGGATATTTTAGAATTTCAAAAAATACTTTCTTGGGCAGTTCGGCTGGTGTTAAAGTGGTCAATTTAGAGAGAAGGTCGGCTCTTGTATTTTCTATCCTTGGAATCCGTTGGATGCTAAAACTATTGAAGGCTAGGGCTAAGCTCTTCACCTTTTTAAGATATTTTGTCATGCTTTCCTTCCAAACTTTATAACCACCACTAACCTATCCAACCACCAATTGAAAATCACTGTAGACTTGGAGCTGATCTACTTCTAACTCTTTAGCTATCTTTAACCCTATGATCAGAGCTTCATATTCAGCCCCATTATTAGTTGCAGGGATATAAAGCATAGCACATATTCGATGATGACTTTCTCTAGGTTAACCAAGATCAGCCCTGTGCCTGCACTAGAAGTATTGGATGAGCCATCTACATATAGGGCCCAAAAATCTTCAGGAAGGTTGGCTCTCTCTTCAGGGGAGCCCTGTTGCAACCACAAAATACTGGTTTCATTCTGTTCAAGTTTGGCTTCATCTAGAATGGTGCATTCCACTATAAAATCTGATAATATATGAGCTTTGATTGATGGCCGAGGTTGAAAGTTGATATCAAATTTTATTAGTTTGATTGCCCATTTTGCGATTCTTCTGGAGGCATCCGTTCGATGAAGGACTACTTTAATTAGTTAACTAGTGAGAAGAGTTATGGTGTGCCCCTAGAAATAAGGTCGGAGTCTCTGGACTGCAATCAGTAAAGTATAAGTTAGTTTTTCTAACTTAGTATACCTTATCTTGGCATCCCTCAAAACTCGACTTATGTAGTAGATCGGCCATTGTACTTTCACCTCTTCTTTGACTAGGACTGCCATAAGGGCTGCTAGAGAGATCGCCAGGTACAAAAATAATTTCTCTTCGAATTTGGGTTTTGCTAATAGGGAAGGTGAACAGAGATAGTCCTTGAGCTCTTTAAAGTCTTGTTGACATTCGGTAGTCTAGCAAAAGTTCTTCGACTATTTTAGGACCTGAAAGAAAGGCATGCATCACTCGGTCGACCTTGAGATGAAGTAGTTTAGGGCTGCCATCTTTCTAGTTAGGCACTGAACTTCTTTGATTGATTTTGGTGCAGTCATCTCTTGAATGGCTTGAATCTTCCCTAGATTTACTTCAATTCTGCACCTCGACACCATGAATCCCAAGAACTTTTCTAAAGTTATGCTGAAGGCGCACTTGGTTAGGTTCAGTTTTATCTTGTACCTTCTAAGGTTGTTGAAGTCTCTTCAAGGTTGGCAATATGATTTATTGAAGCTTGGCTCTTGATAGGCATGTCATCTACAAATACCTCCATGTTGCGGTCGATCTACTTCTTGAAGATTTTATTGACCAGGTGCTGGTATGTTGCTCCTACATTTTTGAGTCCAAAAGGCATAACCCATGAGAGAAGGGAGCATGGCGGAGTTCCTCAATCCGTCAGTTCATTTCTTGCAACTTTCGATCCAGGAGATCCTCGCAATCATGGATCTCCAAAGTTTTCTGGCTAAACGGAGGTAGAGTCCCTCTAGGGGGAGAGTCATGATCAGAGTAGGGGCTCCCTACTCTCTGCTTCCCTTTCTCAGAGGTGACCAACTGACTCGCCCAAGTCGGTCATCCCTAGACTGGGTCCTGGGATTCTAAAGAAGCCTATTCCGATCGGATAGGCACCAGAGGTCACTGCTACCGCATGGCTTGCACTGCTTTAGTGAGGCTCCTAACCTACTGAACCAGCATGTTAAATTGCTCTATGTCCACCATTATCGTCGGTGGAACTTGAGATGCCAGGATGAGATAGGGGTGGGCAAATCTGGATAAGATTTGACCGTAAAGGCGGTGGACCGTCAGGTGGAAGCCTTTTTGGGAGGCATCCTCATGAGATTGACTAGGAAAGAAGAACTCTGAGGGGGAAGGAGAGAGATCTCTTCTAAACACTCCTTTAAGAATAAGAGAACCTTAAGAGAAAGAGGTCCTTTCCTATAGCACCAATTCTATTGGTGCAAAATCTAGTTGTCGCCAGCATTAAGGTTGGAGTCAGAGAAGATGAGGTCATCGTCGGTGACCTACAAAATAAGTCTCATCCAGAGTCGGAGGTGGTGACTCCGGCAAGATCCTCCGACGATCAAGTCAGCTCTTTTGACCAATAGAAATGGAGTTCTCAGAAAGATTTTAGTAGAGTTTTAAGAAGGAAAGGAGAGCTTAGAGCCTTGAGAAGAAAGCGTATCTGAAGGGTCTCTTACATAGATGGAGCTTGTAACAAACTAATAGTGACAGTTGTAACCATCCGGTAGTGGGCTGTTTGGAGCCACGTGGAGTTTATTATGGAGGATGGTGTTTGTTGTCATAACGTGCCAGTTCGTTAGGATTTAATAGTTGAAGTTCAGAGGAGGTAGGCACTAGCGACGATGAGCTTCAAGTTTCATCAATTCTAGAGGAGTTCAAACTTCTTCAAGGTCATCTATGTGTAAGTGGGTCCATGCTGTGCAGATTGCTAGATCCGCGTAGGATGGAGGCCCTTCCAGATGATTGCATGGAGTTCGATCGAAAGGGGTTCAGAAGTCCACTGAGAAATCCTGAAGGAAGTCCGCTGGAGGAATCCAGAAGGTCTACTGGAGGAATCTAAAAGGAGGTCTGCTGGAAGGATTTGGAAGGAGTTCGACTGACAGAGAAGTCTAGTTGAGAATGAAGTCCGGAAGGAGTTTGACTGATGTAGGAGTTTGACTGAAGGAGAAGTTTGAAAGACTCACAATCGGGAAAGATCGACTGGAGGAATGTCGAAAGGAGCCTGCTTGGGATGGAGAGGTCCAATTGAAGGAGAAGTTCGGAAGACTTGCGATCGGGGAGAGCTGACTGCCTAGGATGGAAGAGCTCGGCCACTCCTGCCATTCAAGCTCATCTGGACGAGGTTCGGAGGGATCTTGCAAATTCGGTCGAGGGTTAATCTTGATCGTCGCTATCAGACAAGATTATTTAGGAATCAGATATCCAGTCGAACTTCGACAGGAGCGGGTTCACCCCCAACACCAAGGCATCCAACTACAAGTATTTTCTCATTTCATTCAATTGGATCCTTAGTATACTTGCAAAATTATTTACTAGTTTTTGGTAACCAAGTCATCCTGGGTTCATGGAGGTTAGAGCTCATGATTTCTTTTGGAACCCAAATTTGTTTGATATAAGTTTAGCCATTTCTTTTAATGTTGCATTCAAAAATTTTATGATTAATTTTATTATATTTAAAGCACTTAATTGAATAATTTTTAATTAAAGCTTTGTTGAGCATATTTTTGTCAAACTTTTGTTTTCTTATTGAATCATAACTAATTCTATGTTTGTCAAAAATAGCTCTTTGATCATTTAAAATGGCTTGAAGCTTTTGAGATCCCATTGTAAACTTTTCAATTGTGGACTTCAAACTTTCAATCTCTTTCTTTAGTTTGGCATTTTCTTCTAAAAGAGATTTTTTAAATTTACTCTTTACTTTAGTAGAAAATCTTAGTTTATTAAGTTCTTCTTTCAATTTAAGATTTTCTTCAATCATAGATTTTTTAGATTTTAAAAATATTTTTTTTTCACTTAAAATCTTATTTTTTTGTTCAGCCAAAGAAAGATTAAATTTTTTAAGTTCTTTATTTTGTAGTCTTACCTTCTTATGTTCATCCATTAACTCATTGAAGACTTCATATAATTCATTAAAAGTAAAATCAGAAGAAGTGTATTAATGATATACCTCATCATCATTGAGCCATGAGGCAGGACAACTTTGTAGTACATTTCCTCCTTTCTTTCTCATTTAGCTTCCCTTCTTTAACTTTGCTCCTCCTTAATCAATACTTTCTTTTTTTTTTTGTTTCTTTCTTTTCTTCTTCTTTTCATCCTCATGCACCATGAGGCATGAGTTGGGATGAGTTTTTTTATCTTCTTGAGAAACTTGATATTTTTTTTTGATTTACTCCCTCAAAAGTAGTTTCTAATTTTTTTCATATTTGATTTTGCTGACTACATGAAAAAATTACATTAATAACATTTATATCTAATGAACAATAAAGTAAATTCATTGCTTTAGCATTCATTTGAATCATTTCTTTATCATGAATCTTTTAATGCATTGGATGTGTGTAAGCTATTGATTATAATCCTTTTCATAAATTATAGTCATGTGCTTGAATGAAGATTTTTATCCTAGCTTTCCAATAAGTATAATTTGAGCCATCAAATAATGGAGGTTTATCTATAGAATGTCCATCATTAAAAGAAGATTTCATTTTGGATTGCTAAGATCTTTAGCTCTTAACGATTAGGTCAATAACTAATAATAGAGTACCTACTCTGATACCACTTGTTGCCCAAAGATAGCAATCCAAGAGGGGGGGTGAATTAGGTTCTTTTAAAATCTTAGCCAAATTAAAACTCTAAGTTAAATATATGCTTCTATTTAAAATAACTTAAGTCTTTATGATGAATATATAAAATGAGAATTAAAAAGCAATTAGATAATTCAAGTAAATAAAGTAAATAAGTAATGCAAGAATGAAAAACTAGAAATTAAAGTATACTATAAACACAAGTAATTTATAGTGGTTCGGAGCAATCCACTCCTACATCCATTCTCCAAGCTATTCTCTTGAAAATTTTACTATAATCCCAAGATTATGGTGCGTTTGTTTTAACCCGGGATCACCAACAAACCCAGTTGGTTTTGTCGGACTCACCAACCACAATCCTATACTGATAGTTTTCTCAGATTCACTATCAATCCGATTGGTTTTAACCTACGAGCACCAACCACAACCTTTACATTGTCCAATTTTTGGCTTGGACCAATCTACACCCCAAGTTTCTTTCCTTCAAAGAAACTTGTAAAGAAATAAAAATACAAGTATAAAATTCAGCACAAAAATAAAAAAAAAAAAGAACTTTTTTTGAAGTTTGATGGAGAGGCTGAAAGATGGCTCTTAAAGCTTTGTATTCTCTCTTTTGAAGGCTAAGAGAAAGTTTGTGTTAGATATATGTGCCCTAGAAGGCAGAATTGGCTGACACTTGTAATACACTTCTAGGGGCAAAATTATAATTTTGACTATAATCAATAAAATGGATTATTTTCTATCACATATGTGTATTTAGTGTCTGTGATACATCCTTTGAGTTAATGGTAATGATAATTCATATTTTCAAGAGTTGAAAATTTAAGACATGAATAATCATTATTAACTCATAAAATGCTTCCGACCATAGGATCATCATGAGGATGGTAATTGATCCGAAAGGTTGGTGTACAATCGCTTCTCTTTAGTAGATGAGTCTTGAGTCTATGATGTGGAGACATCGGAGCGAGAGTACAGATACTCGTTAGAGAATGAGGGCACTGAGCGTGACCACCTCGAGTAGTCATTAGGAAGTCTACCTTCTCGTCAATGACTGACTCGATACTGCAGTGGTGTGTCTGGTTCTTTGACCTGAGGTGCATCGGTAGTTCACCTTGAGGGTGTTATAGTTTGACTACACCATTACTCGGTCTCCTAGCCATTCAGAATTCTGAGGTGTATGTTGGCTATAGCATGTTCATTGTAGGAACTGGATTGCATCAAGATGGAATCTATCTACCTCAGTGGTAGAGGAGCAACCCTATGATGATCATGAGAATCAAGTCCAAAAGCCCATGGCCATGGTAGAGTGAAATAATAGAAAGAGTTTCTATTTAGATTTTCACATCGGACTTGAATCGAATGATTACATCATATGATAGAAACTAGGATTTGACGAGTTCACCTTAACCCTAATCTGATCGGGCTCAAGATAGAAGAACTTAATCACACAGGTAGCTGCACCAAGAGGTTCACATTCAGCTTTGATGGGTTGCCACCATATACTGCTAGGTGTCACTGGTGGATTTTGGGAGCAATTAGAATGATTTAGATGATCGATCATTCTAGCTGTTCGAATCAGAAGAGTTCTGATCCATCGAAAGGAGTTTCGATGATGTCGATGATAGAGATCATGACATATCCCATTACCATACAGAACTAAACCTAACTGGTCACACAAACAAGGGTTTGAATCTGGTGATCATCAATTGAACTTGATCCAGTTCAATTGATCTAAATGAGATTCAATTAGGTTCAAGGAAATCGTGCTAGCACTCGATTGAACCTAACATTCTTCTTTTACTATCATAAATAGTTGTCCTGACTGAGCCAAAGAAGTTTGTGCTCGATCAGAGGCCTTCACTTGGTTTGACTGGAGCCTATCCGAGTCAAAAAAGGGTTGTCTTATTTTGTATGACAATACCTGCCATTTTTGGTCACCTATCATTTCTCATCCTTTGTCTTTGGTCAAAAGTTGACCTTTGACTGGTCAAATATTGACCATTGACACTTTGACCTCTGTCCACATGTCTGCACCTATTGGAGAGCTGGTTGGAGCTTGTCCCCCTATCAGAAACTAGCAAGAAGGAGGGTAGAAACTAGCAAGGAGGAGGGCGCACGCCAAGGGTGGCGTGCGCCCAAGCTTAAGGCGCCCAGGAGTCCCTGTTGGATAGGGACTCCATCTTCTTATTGGATTCTGATTAGACTCCTCCTAAGAACCAACTTTGATTGATCTTAGGTACCATCTAAGGATGAATCCAAGAGACTCTATTCCCATCAATCAGATTTAGATCTGATTTCACAAAGAGTTGTGATTGGTTGGGATGAAGAGGAGTTGGATCATGCATAGTCTATAAATAATACCCTGCACCCAACTCAAAGAAGGAGAACAATTCTCTACGCTCCAAGGCTGCCTCTCTCTTCCTCCTCCATGCCAAGTTCATCTTCTCCCTCTCCTCTCCATGCCCAAAGAAGTTTGGGATCTCAGTTGGTGCAATCTAGGCGAGAGAAAGGCGATAGAAAGCTAGAAGGCTGCGCTGCTGCAAAGGACAACTGCTGATCTTCGAAAGCTATTTTGAAGATCCTCCAAAATAGATTCAGATCTGATTTTTGGAGATGTGATAGAGAAGAAGAGGATCTCTAGATCCAGCCCAAGTGGATACCGATAGAGGCCAGGCACTTGCGTGGCTAGATCCAGAACCTTCCGCTGCTTATAGGATCATCAACGGGTAATAGGATTACCCACATCAAGATAAATTAAATCTAATTTAATTTATCTATATTTTATTTTAATTATTAAAATAATAAAAATTAGATCTAAAATATCTCAAATCTAATTTAGATCAAAAAAAAAATTTTTGAAATATATCTCTTGATCTGATCAGATCTGAACGAACCTGGTCCGGGAAATCAGGATTTTCCTTCAACTGGTATCAGAGCCATGGTTCTAAAGTATTTAGATCTAATTTTAAATTTATTTTAATTAAAAAATAAGTAATTTTAGATGTCACATGAGATGTGATCAGATCTGAAAATCAAAAAAAATTAAAATTAAATAATTTGGATCTAAGATTAGAAAATATGCATGACTAGTTCTAAAATAGAATAGTTCTATAGAATAGTCTTGCATGTTTTTAATTTAATTTGATTAAATCATATTTTAGATCTATTTATTTACTATTTTTTGATATTATAATTATTATAATAACATCTAAAAAATAGCAAATAAAAATTATTTAATTTTTGAATATCATATGAGATATGATTGATGCATGTCTAGACTAGTTGTAGAATAGTTCTACATAGTTATCTAGATTAGAATTTATTTTGATAAGATCAATTTAAATCTAATTTTTTAGATTATTATGAGATAATTTAGATCTAAAAATATGCATGATTTGATACATGAGATGTATGCAAAATATGCCATGATTAGATCTAATTTATATATGAGATATATGATATAGATCTAAAACTATTTTGTAGTATTAATGTTCCTGATTAAGGCGTTCCTCTTGGCCGTCCGATCATAAGAATGAAGAAGGGTTTAAAGGCCCTCTCCTTCCATCCGATGGGGTGTTCTTATGACGTGTAGGGGTGCTGCGTGTTCGTCCTTAATCAGAAATCCAAAACTTACTTTCTGCAAAACCCTAGATCCTGAAACCCTAGGATTTATTATGCATATTTTATTTATGAACCCTACTTAATTAAGAATTAAGATTATGGAATATTAATTAGATCTAAAATTGAGAATTTCAGATCTAAGACATATTCATAATACTGGGTTTGGGCTTGGGTAGCTCAATTAGGTCTAAGCGGTTGATCAAATCAAATCAAGAGTTGGTTAGATGGGATCAACAATGCTTAAATTGACCAGCCTAATAGGATTAAGTCTGGGTCAAGATTGAGTCACGATCAAGCAAGACCTAATTAGGCTCAGAGGTTAGAGTCTGGATTGTAGGCTAACCCAATTGGTTCTGACTCAACAATTTGGTGTCTAAGGTAAGTTTGGCAGATACGACCGACTGATTTTTAATTGGAAGCTACTCGACCTGAATGCGTTCTTGTACGAGTTAATGGCATATTCCTTCTACCGGTCTCACTTACCTGGCCATATCTGTTGACACAGTTCTGATCTGAGGTGGTCAATAATCCGAGCTAACCCATGCCACTAGGTTAGTCATAATTGTTATGACTAAGCCAAGTCTAGTTTAATGAGACCTGAATCAATTCTTCCCTAAGAAAAGATTAAGTCTGAGGTCTTCCACCATTGTAGATGTGCGGGCCCTTCCCGGGGTTGATTGTTCTCGGCTGGATACAGTGGCTCAGTTGCACCGGAAAAGATGCAACCATGTCTATTAGGCATTGGATGCTATGGGCTGGAGGATGAGTTGGGCTCAATATTTCGGATACGGTGAGAGACTCAATTAGGAATCCCAGTCTATGCAAATGGTGGGTCTGACTTAACTAAGGAGTGGATCAATATTCCGGATACGGTGAGATTCATGAATTAGAGACCAAGTTTGGGTGCACCATGATTAGAGAATCATTGAACAAGAGTTGTTCACTCATTGGCTAACCCATCACCAATAACTGTTAGGTGAGGTGATGAGTCAGTTGGTGAGACCGCACCACCCACTAGAAATCATTAATCGTGGAGATTTTCGCATCTCTACAGAGGGAGTGTAGGGATCCGAGAAAATAGTGGGAGCTAATTTGTTTAAAAATAAAATTCCTAAACAAATTGGTCAAGTCAAAATTATAGTATCTAACTAGAATCTTTGACTCTCTATAGAAAAATGTCTGCGTCCAACCCATTGGCACGTATCCTGGACACACATAGACTGATCGGAACCCAATTATAAAGATTGGCTCAAAAACTATAAAATCATTTTGGGTTCTGAGAAGTTAACCCATGTATTGGACCAGAACCCTCCCACCTTACCAGCCGTCCATCTGTTGAACAGAGAGCGTCTCTGAAAAAATGGATAGACGAAGATAATAAGGCCAGATATTACATGTTGGGCTCGATGTCTGATGAGCTCCAGCGCCAACATGAAGATATCGAGACTGCTCGCCAAATGTTGGCTCACCTGCAAAAATGTTTGGTGAACAGAGTCGCGCAGCCAAGTATCAAGTCACGAAATGACTTTTTAAGGCTAAGATGCATGATGGGCAGTCAGTCCAAGATCACTGTCTGATAATGATCAAGGACATGGAAGAGCTTGAGAAGCTCGGTGTGAAAGTTGACTTGGATCTACAGAATGATATTATTCTGCAATCCTTGACTGATGCATATGGGCAATTCATCATGAATTACCACATGCATAAACTTCAAAATCTTGGCCGAATTAATGAATATGCTGGTACCGCTGAGCTTTCTATGAAAGGTTCTAAAGGCTCAGTTCTTGCTATGGAACGGACTTCTTCCAAAAGAAAGTCTTATGGAAAGAAAAAGAAGTCTGTAAAAAAGCAAAAGGTAGAAGGATCAAAGAAGAAGAAGGCAGAGCTACCGAAGAAAAGACCGATGTCAAGAGAAATGTAATTTTCATTGCAACAGCGACGCCACTGGAGCGAAACTAGCCCTACATACCTGCCACCCTGAGAATAGAAGGAAAGATTCTCTGGAGTATGCTCCATATTGTGTCTAACCTTATGATTCTTTTGCATCCAGTTGGATGCTTGACTTTGTTTAGCACTCATCCTGTGCACTTTCACGGCAGAGTCTTGAGGATAGCAGGAGGCTGAGGGATGGAGACATGATCCTCACATCGAAAAATAGAGCAAGAGTTGCTGTAGTGCGACGTGGGAACATAGCCTCTTTCGATACCCAAAATCTGGTTTAGACTTAAGTTTTTGAAAGACTATTATTATGTGCCTGCAGCTAGCAAGAAATTAGATTTCTGTTCATGCTTAGTATAAGAAGGCTTGTGATTACCTCTTTAAGGAACCATTAGTAACATTCTTTAATGAAAAAATAAAATTGTGCAAATGGTTTTCTTATTAACGATCTTTATCAGCTACATAATTGATACGTAATATCGACAAAACGTGAATAGCCCAAACGTACCTAGGGATAGTTCAAAGAATAGGATATCTATTGGCACCTGAGATTAGGTTCAAATAGTAGAAGATAGGATCAACAAATTGCGAGAAAAGATGGGCTATGAGTTCATTGACTTCTGAGTCATATCCAACTTATGAATCTTTCTCAAGGCAAAAATGACTAAACTTTCTTTTGTAGGACAGTGGGAAAAGATCACAGATACTCCTTGCTCTAGTACATACTGAGTGTGCGGTCCCATTTGATGTACGATTAGAGTAATTTTGTCTAGTTCATTACCGTTTAACCAATGAGCTTCTAGATTTGATTATGTGTAATCTTATGAGACACCAAGCCTGAAGCTTTGAAAAGTTCAAAGAAATTCAGAATTAAGTAAAAAACAACTGGAAAACCCATTAAGTTCTCGATCAGATTGAGGAGGGTGAAAACCTTAGCTAGAAATTTCTAGACTCATCTCAAGAAAAATGCATAGATCTCTCAATGGACTCCACCAGAACACCTCAACTCAATGGAGTTTCATGAATAGAGATAAATCGGAACTCATTTAGATATGTGTCCAATCTATGATAAGCTTCACAGTCTCCCTAAATTTCTTTGGGATACTTCATTTGTTAACTCAATTTAATCTATTGAACAGGGTTTCCTCAAACCTTCCTACCACACACCGTATGAGATATGGCACGGTAACAAACCGAAGTTTGAAGTCATCCTCAGAATTGGGGTTGTTCTGGCTCAGGTTCAAAAGACAACGACGCAGCAAGTTATGAGTTTTAGGTCCTTCAGAGCCTCGATCATAGGAATATCCTAAAGAGTCGATTACGGATACTATTTCTACATTCCAAAAGACCACAATATGATTGTGAGTCGCACTGTGCCATCCTTTCTGAAAATAGTTTATTCAAAAGCGGTCTTGGAAAGCAGAATTAAGCTTTTGCAATGAGAAAGTCATACAAGTAAACGAGCTAAGAACCAAATTGGAAACCAAATAGGTTGAGACAATAGAATACTACCTCCTCTCATCTCGTAGATTGGAAAGAGTTTCCTGATCCCCCTAAAAGATACTTAGGTATTTTATTTCAGAGAAAGTAGAGAAAAATGTTCCTCGTAGGTAATGATCTCATGATGATATAGATCCCAAAACCGTAACAATGAGGCGATATCAGATATCGACTCCGAAAATGGTTTAGAGGCATATGCAGTCAAAATTGACTCGATGCAACCAAATCGAAGTCGGGACGTTTGTAGATCCACCAGAAGGTATAGTTACGTTATGCGGTAAATGGATCATTCAAGAGAAAAGATTGGTGCACAATGGAAAAATGTGGAGACCTTCAAGCTGAGACGTAGTGGCAAAAGGTTATAGTCCCAAGGCGAAGCAATTGACGTATCCGAATACCCTTTCTCTTCCAGTGGCTATGCTAAAATCCATTCCGCAATATTGCCTTGCCCGTTGCAGCCCTATTTCGATAGATAGTAATAATGACAGATGGATGTAAAAATGGCATTCTTAAAATGGATATCTTGAGGAAGATATCTTATGGAACAGCCACTAGGTTTCCACATTCCAGTTGGATGACTGAATCCACAAGGTTATGCAAGCTACAAAGGTCCATATATAACTTAAGCAAAGCATCTCGAAGCTGGAACACACTCGTTTTAATGAGCTGATCAAAAACATTGTGATTTCGATAAAAATAATGAAAGAGGAATCATGGTGTCTTCAAATGGTCAGTGGCGAGCGCTGTTGTCTTCCTTATATTGTAACGTGGATGACTATCGTTCCTTATTAGAAGATGATAATTTTCATGTTTGACGACAGTCAAAAATAGTTGTCCAAGAAAATTCTCGATGAAAGACATAGGTGAGCATCCTTTATCTAGGAATTAAGGTCTATAGGGATAGACCAAATAGGATGCTAGGACTTTCACAGAAGATGTACATAGAGAAAGTACTAAAGAGGTTTAGTTGATGAAAAATTCTAAAAGGAGATTAATACCCTTCAAACATGTATTCCATCTTTCGACAGAAGATGGCCCTAGAATCTGAAGGAAATAGAATATACATGAGCAAGATCCTTATGCTTCGTGCAGAATAGGGAGCCTCATGTATGCCATCTTTATGTACACACCTGATATAGCCCTATGCTGTGAAAGTATCACAAGCAGGATATCAGTCAAATCTAAGGTGAAGAACACTGGACTTCTAGTGAATGTATCCTTACAGTATCTTAAGATATGATACCTAAGGATTATTGATGTTGGTCTTTGTAATGGAGACTCCAAGTCCAGGGACACACAGACTGGATCTTTCATTCAATGTTGAAGGAAAAATCCTGATTTCCAGACCAGGTTCAATTCAGAGATCCGTGAAATATAGATCAAGAGTAATTTCAAAAATTTTTCTTTGACTTTATAATCAGATCTGGGAATGATTTCAGATCTGATTCTATCATTTATAGTTTAATAAATAAAATAAAATAAGGATAAATTAAAACTCAAAATTTAATTTAATGATTTGGTAATCCCAACGCCATTGATGATCCTGTATGCAGTGGAGAGGTTCTGGATCTAACCATCGCAAAGCGTGGCCTCTATCGTATCCACTCAGCTTGATCTAGAGATCCTCTTCTCTCTATACACATCTCCATAAAATTAAATCTGAGCTGATTTTGGATGATCTCAAGAACTACCTTTTGAAGATTAAGCAGTCTGTCTCTTTGCTAGCAGTCGCAGCCTTCTAGCTTTCTATCCTTCTTCTCGCCTGATATGCACCAACATGATCCAAACTCTTTTGGACGATGAGAGGAGAGGGAGAAAGAGTTTAGTGCATGGATGGAGAGGGGACAGAGAGGCACTTGGCGTGTAGAGAATATTCCCGTTCAATCCCTTAATAAATTGGTGGGTCAGGGTTAATTTTATAGACTGTCATGCAGTATCCCAAACCCTTTCATCCCAACCAAATCCAACTCTTTGTGAATCAGATCTAAATCTGATTGGTGGAATAGAGTCCTGGATTCCTCCTTAGAGGATGCTAAGACCAGTCAAAGTTGGTTCTAGGTAGAACTCTAATTGGAAATCCAAAAAGGAGATGGAGTCCTGTCCAACAGGACTCTTAGGCGCCTCCAGCTTGGGCGCATGCCTAGGGTGGCATGCACCCTCCTTCCTTGCCCAGGTTCCGATAGGAGGACAGACCGCCCAACAGCTCTCCAATGGTGCATGATATGTGGTCAAAAGTCAAAGTGTAATGGTTCAATATTTGCCAAGTCAAAGGTAGACTTTTGACCAAAGTCAAAGGAAACAAGAAATGGCAGGTGACCAAAAATGGCAAGTAATGTCTTTAACAAAATAAGATAAACTTTTCTGACTTGGACAACCTCCCAGTCAGACCAAATGAAGCATCTGAGAGCAGCAAACTCCTTTGGCTCAGACAGGACAACTTATTTATGATAGCAAAAAGAAGAAGACGTTAGGCTCAATCGAGTGCTAGCATGATTTCCTTGAACCTAATTGAATCTCATTTAGATCATTGAAAACTAGACCAGTTCAATTGATGATCACCAGATTCAAACCCTTGTTTGTGTGACCCAGTTAGATCATTTCTATTGATAATGGATATGTCATGATCTTTATCATCGACATCGTCGAAACCCTCCTTTCGATGGATCAGAAACTCTTGCTGATTCGAACAGTTTAGAATGATCGATCATTCAAATCATTCTAATGCCCCAAAATCCACCAGTGTACACCTACAGTATATGGTGGCAAACCCATCAGAGCTGAATTACGAACCTCTTGTGCATGCTACCTGTGTGACTAAGTTCTTCTATTGGAGCCCCGATCGATTAGGATGTAAGGTAAACTCGTCAAAACCCTAGTTCTCTGTCATATGATGTAATCATTCGATGAGTTGATTGAAAATCTAAATAGAAACTCTTTTATTAATTCTCACTCTGCCATGGCCATGGACTTTTGGACTTGATTCTCATGATATCATAGGTGCTCCTCTACCACCGAGGTAGATAGATTCCATCTTGATGCCATCCAGTTCTACAATGAAATGCTATAGCCAACATACACCTCAGGGTTCCATATGGCTAGGAGATCGAGTAAGGTGTAGTCAAACTATAACACCCTTAAGGTGAACCTGCGATGCACCTCAGGTCAAGAACAGACACAAATACTACAGCATCGAGTCAGTGATGAGAGGTAGACTCTCAATGACTACTCGAGTGTGGTCACGCTCAGTGCCCTCGTTCTCTAACGAGTACCTGTACTCTCGCTCCTGGTGTCTCCATACCATAGACTCAAGACTCATCTACTAAAGAGAAGCGATTGTAGACCAACCTTCCGGATCAATCACCATCCTCGTGATGGTCCTATGGTCAGAAGCATTTTATGAGTTAATAATGATTATTCATGTCTTAAATTTTCAACTCTTGAAAATATGAATTATCATTACCATTAACTCAAAGGATGTATCACAGACACTAAATACACATATGTGATAGAAAATAACCCATTTTATTGATATTAGTCAAAATTATAATTTTGCCCCTAGAAGTGTATTACAAGTGTCAGCCAATTCTGGCTTCTAGGGCATATATATCTAACACAATGTAGATGATCGAAAGTTGACATCTGGGAGTCTATTTGTATGCAATAGTGGTGCAGTCAGCTAGAAGAGTTCCAAGCAAACCGTGATAGCAGATACCACCATGGAAGCAGAATATATCGCTGCATCAGAGGCTACGAAGGAAGCATTCTCGTATAAGAAGTTTGCTGCAGAAATTGGAGTAATGTCATTAGATGCCATTCCTCTGTATTGTGACAATAATGGTGCCATAGCCCTTGCTAAGGAGGCGAGGTCTCACCAAAAATCCAAGCACATTGAGTGGCGATACCACCTCATCTGCGATTACCTCGAGAAGGTTTCCGTCGAGGTCAAGAGAGTCGACTCCGTAGATAATGTGGTAGACTCACTTACAAAGCTGTTGGGACAACAAAAGATCGAAGACCATCTTGAGAAGATGAAACTTAGACTTATCGCCAATTGGCTTTAGGACAAGTGGGAGATTGTTAGATATATGTGTCCTAGAAGTCAGAATTGGCTCCATCTACCTACAATGCTATTTTCGGCCGACCTGGTTTGAATGTGCTCCAAGCAGTGGTGTTAACTTATTATCTAAAGGTAAAGTTTTCAACGAGCTACAGAATTGGAGAGATCAGGGGAGACCAAGCATTGGCAAGATGCTGTTACTCCATTGCCCTATAGAAAGACATCCAGCCTAACCTTTGTCCTATTGATGGGTTGGATGTCCGTGATGACCTTACCGATGAGCGGAGTGAGCCTATGGAGGATTTCATATCTATGCCCTTAAACGATAGAAGCACGGAGCACACTATGCAGATCGGCTCTAACTTAGGGGACAAGGTTCGGGAGTGACTCGTCACCTTCCTCAGGAAGAATGCGGACATCTTCGCCTAGATCCTAGCGAATATGCTAGGAATTGATGCTAAGGTCATGGAACATTGGTTGGCCATTGATCCTAAGTATCGGCCAGTAAAAGAGAAGATGTGCAACCACGCCCTAGAAAGGCATAAAGCAATTGCAGAAGAAGTAGATAAGCTCCTCAAAGCTGGATTCATCCGGAAGGTTAACTACCCGAGCTGGGTCTCAAACGTGGTTCTTGTCAAAAAGGCAAATGATAAGTAGAAGATATGTATAGACTTTAAAAAGCTGAACAAAGTCTGTCTGAAAGATAGCTACCCTCTACCCAGGATTGATCAACTGATAGATGCAACCTTGGGCCATGAGCTCCTCACCTTTATGGATGCCTTTTTTGGCTATAACCAAATACGGATGGTGCCGGAGGATGAGGAGAAAACTATTTTTGTTACTAACCGTGGTCTTTACTATTATAGGGTTATGCCTTTTGGACCCAAAAATGCAGGAACAATGTACCAATGCCTGATCAACAAGATCTTCAAGAAGTAGATCGGCCGCAACATGGAGGTGTATGTGGATGACATGCTCATCAAAAGTTGAGCTTCAATAAACCACATCACCGACCTCGAAGAGACCTTCAGTGCACTCAAGAAGTACAAGATGAAGTTGAACCCGACCAAGTGCGCCTTTGGCGTGACCTTAGGAAAGTTTTTCGGATTTATGGTGTCAAGATGTGGGATTGAAGCAAATCCAGAGAAAATTCAGGCTATTCAAGAGATGACTGCTCCAAAAATAATCAAAGAAGTTCAGCGCCTAACTGAAAAAATGGCATCCCTAAATCACTTCATCTCGAGATCGACCGAGCGATGCATGTCCTTGTTTCAAGTTCTCAAGCAACCAAAGAACTTCTGTTGGACAACGGAGTGCCAACGGGCATTTGAGAAGCTCAAAAACTACGTCGGCTCACCCCCACTGCTGGCAAAGCCTAAATCCGAAGAAGAATTATTCTTATACCTAGCAGTCTTCCCG
The DNA here is from genome assembly GCA_006176705.1 of Cocos nucifera. NCBI lineage: Eukaryota > Viridiplantae > Streptophyta > Magnoliopsida > Arecales > Arecaceae > Cocos > Cocos nucifera. The sequence goes on from QRFJ01001899.1 coordinate 197,082, forward strand.
ATGGTCTTGGTAGCAATCCTGGTCAAGGAGGAAGCGAAGGTGTAGCGACCAGTCTACTACGTAAGTCGGATCCTGAGGGATGCTGAGACCAGGTACTCTAAGTTAAAAAAATTGACTTACTCTCTTCTAATTGCTGCCAGGAGACTCCAACCTTACTTTCAGGGGCATACCATAATGGTTCTCATGGATCAACCAATAAAAGCAATCCTTCATCGAATGGATGTTTCTGAAAGAATCGTAAAATGGGCAATCGAGCTCACGAAGTTTGACATCAATTATCGACCCCAGCCATCGATCAAAGCTTAGATATTGGCAGATTTTATTATAGAATGTACCATTCTAGATGAAGCCGAGCTTGAACAGAACGAGATCGGCATCTCGTGGTTGCAACCGAGCATCCCCAAAGAGAGTGCCAACCTTTCCAAAGATTTTTGGATCCTATACGTGGATGGTTCATCCAACGCTGCTGGAGCAGGTGCGGAGTTGGTCATAGTCAACCCCGAGGGAGTCATCACCGAATATGCGCTACGCTTCAAATTTCTTGCAACTAATAATGGGGCCGAATATGAAGCTTGGATCATCGGGTTAAAATTAGCAAGAGAGTTAAAAATAAATCGACTTCAAGTCTATAGTGATTCTCAATTAGTGGTCGGTCAAGTTAGTGGCAACTATGAAGCACGGGATGCAAGTATGATGAAATACCTTGAGAAAGTAAAGAATTTGACTCCAGCCTTCGATAGTTTTGGCATTCGATAGATTCCAAGGGCAGAAAATACAAGAGCTGACCTCCTCTCTAAATTGACCACTTTAGCCCTAGCCGAACTATCTAAAGAAGTATTTTTTGAAACTCTAAAATACCCAAGCTCAAAGGAATCATAGCTTGTTATGCAGATGGAGCATGAGCCGAGCTGGATTGACTCATTAGTTACCTATCTCAAAGAGAGAGTTCTTCCTCATGATCTGAAAGAAGCTTGAAAACTCAGGAATCAAGCCTTTCAGTACATTTTGTATGAGAAAAAGTTGTATAAAAGATCATATTCGCTACCACTTTTGAGAAGTCTCTGACATTCAGAGGCCGACTTCGCATTATAGAAAGTACACGAGGAAATTTATGGAAGTCATGTAGGAGCCAGATCTCTATCATAAAGACTACTTCGGTAAAGATACTATTGGCCGACCTTGTACCACGATTCTATAGAGTATGTCAAGAAGTGTGATCGCTGTCAGAGAAATGCAAACATACAAAGATAGCTGGCCTCTGAGCTTACTCCACTAAGTGCACCTTGGCCATTTGCATAGTGGGGAATGGATATACTTGGCCCTTTTCCAATGGCATCTGGACAACGAAAATTTCTCCTGGTTGCGATCGACTACTTCACCAAATGGATTGAAGCTGAACCACTAGCAAAAATTATCGAGGCCAAGGTACAGGACTTCATATAGAAGTCAATCGTCTGTCGGTTTGGTCTATCCTGAACTCTCATAATAGATAACGGGCGACAATTTACTGGGATGAGATTTGCTGAGTTCTGCAAAGATCTAAACATCTTCCATCACTTCACATCAATAGCCCATCCATAGGCAAATGGTGAACCAAAGGTGACCAATAGAATTTTACTGCAGGGCATCAAGGTAAGGCTTGAAAGAGCAAGAAAGACTTGGGTAGACAAACTCTACCACATCCTTTGGACGTATCGAACTATTCATAGGCTACCAACTGGAGAAACACCGTTCGTCCTAGCCTTTAGGATGGAGGCAGTCATCCCGAGCAAGCTTAAACTTTCATCAGCAAGGGTCATGGCCTTCAATGAGTATCGTAACTCATAGGACCTCAAAGTCAATCTCGATCTATTGAAAGAAAAGAGAGAAGATGCCCAAGTTCGGATGGTAGCTTACAGACGAAGAGTAGCCAAATACTATAACTCTAAAGTAAAAAGCAAAGCATTCAGAGTGGGGGACTTGGTGCTCCAACAATCCTCCATTTTGATGCCTCAAGAGCAAGAAAAGCTCACCCTGAATTGGGAAGGTCCATATAGAGTGGAGGAGATCATCCGGTCTGAAACTTACCACTTAAAGGAGCTTGGAGGGGAGACACTCCCATGGCCTTGAAATTCAAAAAACTTAAGAATGTACTACCAGTAACTTTTTTTTAATAAAGTTCTTTCTGTTTTAACATTATTTCTTCTTGGCACAAAGATTGTGTAATGACAACTCTGAAGCAACCAAAAGTGGCCCATTAAAAATAGGAGGAGAACCTCGTCCTAACGTGAGTAAGGTCGAAGGCCTCGTTGAACTAAGACGAGATGAGGGGAGAGGCCCTACCAATGGCCCTAATGTACCCCTACAGTCCGTTAAGAATAGAAGGAGAACCTCGTCTTAACATGAGCAAGATCGAAGGCCTCATTGAACTAAGATGAGATAAGGGGAGAGACCCTACCAACGGTCCTAATGTACCCATACAGCCTATTAGAAATAGGAGGAGAACCTCGTCATAACATGAGCAAGGTCAAAGGCCTCATTGAACTAAGACGACATGAGGGGAGAGGCTCTACCAATGGCCCTAATGTGTCCCTACAGTCCATTAGGAATAGTAGGAGAACCTCATCCTAATGTGAGCAAGGTCGAAGGCCTCGTTGAACTAAGACAAGATGAGGGAAGAGGTCCTACCGACGGTTCTAATGTGCCCCGGCAGTCTGTTAGGAACAGGAGAAGAACCTCATCCTAATGTAAGCAAGGTCGAAGGCCTCGTTAAGCCAAGACAAGAATCCATCGATGGATCCGACGAACCTCTACGACCATACAAGGGGTGGAAGGTCAAGGCCACACTGATTTAAAATAAGGGAAAGGTCAAGGCCCTACTAATGATTGATGAGCGCATTCCCTTACGACCATGCCAAATGCCAAAGAAAAAATCTCATCCTAATCCATGGAACAAACCCCTGACCTGACGTCCACGACAAACGTTTCGTTAGAAATGAAAGAAAAACAAGGCATTCAAAATCAAATCTGCAAGAGATGACATCAAAAAAGGTACTGTTTTATTATGAAGTTAAGTTCGTTATAAGTAAAAGTTAATAAGATCAATTACAATGGGCACACTACAAGCAAGATAGAGGTCGACAAAGGCCGACTATGTGAAAAAGCAAATGCATTACAGACAAGATAAAGATCGGTGAAATCGATTATAAAAAAAAAGAAAAAAAAAGTGAAAAGAGATGAAGTCCTAAGGCTATCCGAGCTCTTCAGACTTCGAGCTATCGGCTCCAGCCATCACTAAAGCTTCCTTTAGCTTGAAAATTTCCTTCTCTAGCTCCTTCTTCTTTTATAGACCATCGATGTACATCCTATTGGAGTATTCAAATTTGGCCTCGAGCTCTCATCGTTGCTTCCTCAAAACCTCAGATTCAGCTTCAGCGTCCTTGACAGCTTGATGCTCCCAGGCCAACTAGAGCTTCAATTATTGAATTTTGGCTTTCTCCACCCCAACAGCCTTCGAGAGTTTGCCGATAGTCCTCCTTAAAAAGATGAGCTCTTTAGGTTCGTCGCTTGATCCAGCCTGCTGAATGCTATGAAACTTCTTCCAAAAATAGGTCGCCTCATCCCTGGCAGCCTTTAACTCGCCTTCAAGCCTGGACATCATTTCTGCCCAGGTCGTCCGATAATTATTATGTCAATCTCTAGCATCTTGTAGTTGCTTCTAAAGCTAGGAGAACTTCTTCGACCAATTGCAGTCATACCGAGCTTCGTCGGTGGACTACGGTGAACTCCCCTTCAAGAGATGAATCTTCTCTTCTGCCTTCTTGCGATCAACTTCTAAAGAACCGATCTTCGCTGTGAGCATCCAAGACTTGTTGCTCGCACTCTTTTGAAGTTCGGCAAGCTCCTTCTTAAAAATTTTTTTTTGAATGCTGAAGCTCGCTGCATCCTTCATGTGTAAACTTCGAAGGCGAGTGACTTCCTTAGTCACCTCCACAATATCTTTTCGAGAGGCCTGAAGGTCGACTTCAACTCTTTTCAATCTTTTTCTCAATTGGTGGACCTCCTTCTTCAAACCCTTTATCAAAGGCTTGAACGAAACCCCCTGAGGTAAGGGGTCGATGTCAATCGGAGAAAGGAGTCATGGCCCTAATCGACAGAGACATTCTGAATTACATACAACACAAAGTGTAAAGAAAAAGAAGAATTTGTTCTCATTACTTGAAATATATTTGGTACACCAAAAAAAAATGAAGAAGAAGAAAAAGAAAAAAGAGGGTACATAGATGTCAAAAGTTTAGACCTCGGGTGGCTCATCCACTAGAGAGGTCAGGACATTCTCAATCGGCTCCGACCCTTGGGCAGGTTCGGACGCTGCACCAATGGATTCAGGAGCGACCTCAGCATCGGTGCGAGAAGGGCTGGCTCTATCCTCTGGCTCTTCTAGGAGGAGATCCAGATCGATGTTGAAAAAATTTTAGGTGACTCGCCCCATGCAGACCTGGAACCCCAAGAAGGCTTCCTGGGCAAAGTCTATTTTGATGTCCTCCATATCCTTAAAGGAGTTAAAGTCCTGCACAGCCCTTTGCATGGTGGCGCTAACCTCCTCTTACACCTTCCTTTTCTCCTCCTTTTCTAGGGCTAGCTCGGCCCTCAACTTCGCCATCTCACTATGGTCCTCTCTTAGTTTATTCTAAAGGCGTTCGACTTTAGATGAATGGGTCTCCGAGGCAACCTTTAGAACATCGACCTCGGCTCGGGCCTTCTTGACTTCTGCATGGGCTTCTTCCAGAGCTCTAGAAGCTTCAACCCAATTTTGACTTGCTACTTTGGAGTGGGCAAAAAGATAGTGTTCCAACTGCAAAACACACAACAAATCGGAATCATAAAAGATCCCAGTTCCAAAGCTTAATGGGCATGAAGTCAAAGTCAGGAGGAACCACTTACCTCCAGAAAGGCAGCAAATAATTTGTCGAACCTCTCGACATCATCCTTCTGGCACATCCTTTAAAGGATGTGGGGAAGGACGCTACCCTCCATTAGTGCCTGGATGATCTCTCAGTCATCCAGGGAACCCTGTTCTTGGCCAAGGTCCCCTTCTTTGGAGCTCTTAGCCTTCCGTCCGACCTTCTTGCTGATGGCCCTCTTCTTCTTCTTCTCCATAGCTTCCTCTTATCGAACAGGAGTAAGAGGGATAGCCTCATCAGATAGGGCCAGACTCGGCATGGTAGCAATGGGTTCAAGGGTCGGTCTAGACCAAACCGGCATAGCCCGGCTTGACTCTCTAGTTTAGGCCTTCTTCTGTGGTTTGCCAAAAGAACCTCCCTTCCTTTTAAGGGTCTGGACCCCCTTCATCAAGCGGTTCCAATCCTCGGAGGTCATTTTTGCAAAGACAAAGTTAGAAAATGAGAAAAATAAATACCATCTAGCCGACTGAATATCACAAACTATCTATCGGATTAAGAGGACTAAGGCTGAAATTGAATAAGATTTGCTCGTCCAGGAGTCTAGGGATTGGTGGAGCATCAAAGGACTTCAGCTTATCGGCCGAGCTCCGATCTTCATTTTCTAGTCCAGGAGCTCGACGAACCGATTCCCTTACCTCGCCCTATGGAGGTAGCCCTAGTTCTAGGATGGGATGAAAAATGAAGAAGAACTTCTCCTTCTAATCGTGAATGGAGGAAGGGGCACCTTTAAGCAGTCCCTTCCTCCCGAACCATGGAGACACATACCACCAATCCTTAGCGGTGGGATGATGTTTAAAGATAAAAAAATTATGGAATAGAAAAATGGTAGGTCGGATGCCTGCCATGGTGCAAAGGGAGAGGAATCCTATAATAAATCTAAAGGAGTTCGGCGTCATGACAATAAGAAAAATATTGAGAAACCTAAATAAGTTAGCTATGAAAAAAGATAAAGATAATCTAAGTCCGGCATGAAAGATTTTGACGTACAGATAGATTCGGTCGGGAGGGGGTGAGCAGGCTCGGTCATCAGGTCCAGGGAGTTCAAGCTCATACTCAGGAGTAATTCCAAACCGAATCCTAGCTAAGAAAAGGTTATCAGGCCGAAGTCTATAAGAAATGGTCACAGGCACAAAAGGACGGGCCCATCCCAAAGGTTCGGCCTCCTCAAGAGGCGGGTTTGTCAAGCTTAAAGGGGTCGGACTCCCAAAACAAGTCGACCAAGATCCCTCACTAGACATTTGGATCAAGATAAAATCAAGAAATTATCCAAAAAATCAAACAAAAAAAATGAGACGTTCAAGCTTCAACAAGAATAGAAAGAACGAGAAAGTAAGAATGCAGAGATAATCCGAAAAGTGTCGGAAAGCTAACCTAAATTGCTTAGGAAGAATAAGGAGATGGCGAATGGAGCAAGAATCGAAGGAAGGTATGCCAAAAATCAAAGCAGCTTGGACTCTCACTCGAGATGAAGAGGAAAACCAGAGGGAGGAGAGGAAGATTTTAGAAGTAGGGACTCGGAGGAGGAGGGCAGACTTAAGTAACCCCTGGAGCCCCAGAGCAGTTATGATTGTAGATTTTCTCCAGTCGATCTCTGATTGATGTGTGTCCCACTCATCATGGCATAAAGCTTCCAATGGATAGACCCTTAATGGCACTGTACCTCGAGCAAATTTCTAATGGAAAATTTGAAAAATGTCTCTTCGAGTCACTGTGTATATACGAAGCTCCGACGCCAGCCCAATAAAAGCCAAAACATCCCGTACCACTTGGAAGCGGGAAACCCAGTAGGATCGAAAAATCCATCGAACTTTGGCAGTCTCTATTTTACTCCTATCCTTCGAACTTCAAACTCGAGAGTAGGAGGGCTAGTGTTGGAGATAAATCCATGCCTACCGAAGTTCGACTAAGATTCCGATCAAATCCCCAACACCTGTGAATCCAATTCAGCCGAACTCCTTCCAGATTCCTCCAACATATGAACTCCTCTAGCAGTCGAGCTCCTTCTGGACTCCAATAGACAAACTCCTTCTAGATTCCTCCAACAGCCGAACTCCTCTAGCAGTCGAGCTCCTTCCAAACTCCAAAAGGTGAACTCTTTCTGGATTCCTCCAACAGCCAAACTCCTCTAGCAGTCGAGGTCCTTCTGGATTCCTCCAACAGTCGAACTCCTCTAGCAGCCGAGCTTCTTTCGGACTCCTCCAACAATTGAACTCCTTTTAGATTCTCTCTAGTAGTCGGGTTCCTTCATCAGGCGAATTCTTCCTCGGGTTTCTCCTCTAGAAGAGCTGCGCGCAGATCTCTCCAGCAGATCTACTTCCTGATTTTAGGAGAATCTCCTCTCCTACACAAATTCAGCCTCGAACATGGCATGAATCGACCCACACTCGGACTACTTTAGAGAAGTCCGAACTTCTCTAGAATTAATATAGCTCAAAGATCATCACCAACTGATGCCTACTCCTCCGAACTTTGACTATCAAATCTCAAGCGGACTAGGCATCTCGCGACAACAGACACTATCTTCTATAACAAACTCTGCATGGCCCTGAGTGGCCCACTACTCGATAGTTATGGCTATCACTATTAGTTTGTTACAGGTTTCATCTATAAAAGGAACCCTCCAGATACATTTTCTCTGGGCTCTCTTCTCCTTCCCCAAAACTCTACTGAATTCTTTCTCAAGCACTCCATTTCTATTGACCAAAAGAGCTGACTTGATCGTCGGAGGGTCTTGCCAGAGCCACCTCCCCATCCAAGCTCTGGACGAGACTTATTTTGTAGGTCACCAACGGTGATCTCTTCTTTTCCGACTCTGGTGCTTCTCCAGTGATGACCAGATTTTGCACCAACACTCTCCATCAAGCTCATATGGGGAAGACTCCACTCTGGGGTATTCCTGACATCATGATGAGTCCCAACGATGATTTGGATGACAACAATCGCAAGTTGCAGGAGTTTGATCATCATTTTACTCAATTGCAAGGAGATAACTGAGGTCCAATAGATGGCCTTGGATTCAACACCTATCCTCTTTTCTCTCGATGGATTATGGATGAGCCGATCTCAACTCATTTCAAGATGCTTAATTCAACTGGAGCTTTACTTTACCCTCTATTGACCTAGACCACCTTGAGAGCTATAAGGCTCTTATGATGATTCAAAGGGTTATGACACCCTCCTTTGCTTTGCCTTCTCGATGACTCTCTGAAAAACTGCTCAGGTCTGGTATTCCGAACTTCAGTCAAGAAGCATTTGTTCCTTTGAATAATTGGAATAACTATTCATGGTGCACTTCAATAACAGTAAAAGGATGCCATGAAACCTGGACAACCTCTTCTCCATTTATCAGCAAGAAGGAGAATTCTTGAGGGAATATGTGGCATGCTTTAATGCCACCATGTTGGAAATCCATGACCTTGATGAATCAGTGACCATATTGGCCATGAAAAGGGGACTCCAAGATTCCACGTTCACCTACTCTCTGGATAAGAAGTTTTCTAGAACCTACTCAGAACTCCTCGAGCATGTGTAGAAATTTATGAGTGCCAAGGAAGGGGCAACAGATTGGCATCAAGCCAAAGAAAAAAAAATATGAAGAAGAAGAAAGGAGCCTCGGAGGGGCCTAGTAGGGCCCAAACCAACAAGGAGGCTCCACCTTGATGACAAAGCCCAAGGTCGAAAACTTTAGGCTACAAGTATAGAAGCTACATCCCCCTCTCTACTTCCTAAACTTAGATTCTCATGGAAATCAAGGGGCAAGAATTACCTCCGAAGACCTCAACCCATAAGGGCTCTATCGATGGCCGACAATAAGAGGTAGTACTGCCACTTTCATTGGGACCATGGGTGCAATATTAATAACTGTATTCAATTGAAGGATTAGATAGAGGATCTGATTCATCAGGGATATCTCAGCAAATATCGATGGGATCATCCTGCCCAAACTCCTACTGACCAACAGCCTTGACCACAACTTGAGGAAAAGGCCAACAATCTGACGATAGTGAGCATGATCAATATGATCTTCAGAGGAATGCTACCTAGGGAGGCTGAATGCTCAGAGAACTCCTCGAAGCATCAACTAAGAGATAATATTATTACTTTTTCTGATGAAGATCTCTAAGGAGTACAAACTTCTCATGACAACGCTATTGTCATTTCCATGACAATAGCAATTTATGATGTAAAAAGAGTTCTAGTTGATAAAGCTCTGCCGACTTATTATTTTATGATGCTTTCTCCTGAATGCAATTATCTACTAATCATTTAATACAAGTCAATACTCCTTTAGTTGGATTTTTAGGTGATTCGATAAAGGTAAAGGGAGAAATAATCTTTTCCATTATAGTAGGACAATATCCTCAACAGGTTACCATCCTTCTCAATTTCCCTATAGTTCGAGTGTCATCAACTTACAATGTGATATTGGGGCAACTAGGATTAAATGCTTTATAGGAAATAGTTTTGACTTATCATCTCATCATCCAATTCTTGATAAAGAATGGAGTTGGCAAAATATGGGTAGACCAACAATTGGCCCGATAATGTTACATGACAATCATCAAGGAAAGAAGCCTTTAGAAATCCTTCCAATCGATGGGCTGGACCAATGGGAGGAAGAAAGTTGAGGAGAACCAACTGAACAGTTAATCGCAATTCCACTTAAGGAGGAGGACCCAACCAAGATTATGCAAGTTAGGTCACTACTAGATGAATGCCTTTGAGAAGATCTCATGGCCTTCTTGTGGAAGAATGCAGACATTTCTGCTTGGTCGGCCTTGGACATGTCAGGTATACCCCTTGACATAATTGTCCATAAATTAAATGTTAATCCAAAATATAGGTTGGTACATCAGAAGAAAAGAAATTTTGCCTTTGAAAGGGATGTAGCAATCAACAAAGAAGTTGATAAGTTGCTAGCTGCAAATTTTATTCAGAAAACATATTATTCAGAATGACTGAAAAATGTGGTGTTGGTCAAAAAAGCTAATATCAAGTAGATAAGATGTATTGACTACACCGACCTGAATAAGGTCTGTCCTAAAGATAGTTTTCCATTATCAATAATTGACCAACTAGTCGATACTATATCAAGCCATCAGCTCCTAAGTTTTATGGATACTTTCTCTGGCTATAACCAAATTCAGATGGCTCCCAAAGATGAGGAGAAGATGACATTCGTCACTGAGAAAGGCTTATACTGCTATAAAGTCATATCTTTCAGTTTAAAAAATGCCAACGCAACTTATCAACGATTGGTCAATAAGATCTTTAAGGATCAAATTCATTGTAATATGGAGGTGTATGTCAATGACATGCTCAAGAAAATTGACAAGACTTCTCGACACATGCGATTAGAAGAAGCATTCGATGTACTGATAGAGCACCTAATGAGGCTGAACCCGACTAAATATATGTTTGGGAACTTTAGAGAAATTTCTCGGCTTTATGATGACAAAGTGAGGAATAGAGGCCAATCCAGGAAAGATTAAGATGATCCTTGACATGAGACTTTCAACTTTAAAAAGAGATGTCCAAAAGCTAGCTGGATGCATTGCAGTTCTCAGCCAATTTATCTCTAGGTTAGCAGAACGATGCCTCCCATTCTTTAAAATTTTATGACACATGAAGGACTTCACTTGGTTGGATGAGTGCTGCAAGCCTTCGAAGATCTAAAAAGTTATCTAAGCTTACCCTATTTATTATCAAAGTCAAATATGGGCAACATGCTATTCATGTATGTGGCTATCTCACCAAAAGTTGTGAGCTCTGTATCAATCCAAGTAGATGACAACGAGGTATAAAAACCAATCTACTATACTAGTAGAGTTCTACATGATGCGGAGACAACATACACTAGGGTAGAAAAGGTAGTCCATGCAATTATCATATCGATGCGACGACTTCGCCCATACTTCCAAGCTCACTCTATGGTGGTTCTGACCTACCTTGCCCTTGAAAGCTGTGCTATAGTGGCTAGATACCACAGGGAGAATGGCGAAGTGGGCATTAGTTATCAAGTTTGATTTCTCTTATCAACCTCGATCTTCAACTAAAGCTCAAATATTGGTTGACTTTATTATCAAATGCATTATCTCAAAACACAAAGCAACTTCAGAAGTGCCTGAGGAGTCGATAACTGAACCATTATAGATTTTACATGTGGATGGAGTATCTAATTCATAAGATTCTAGAGCAGGTCTTATTTTGACTAATTTTATAGGAGTTGTTATAGAATATGCTCTCCACTTTGCCTTTCAGGCTTCTAACAATTAAGCCAAATATAAAGATTTGATAGCTGGCTTGAACGTTGCTAAAGAGCTTAAGGTGAAAAGATTGGAAGTTTTTGCTTATTTGCAACTGATGAACGGATAAGCTCGGAGAGAATATGAAGCTCGAGACCCAACTCTTTTAAGATATCTCCAAAAGCTCCAAGCCTTGAAATTAGATTTTGATTATTTTGAAATCTTCCATATTCTATGATTAGAAAATGCTCAGGTAGATACCTTGTCTTGACTCACAACTTCAGCTTAGATTTGCTTAGAACATCTCAACCCCCAAGTATTGATGCTCTCGAAGAAGTTCACCATAGCTGTAGATCCGATCTCTTGCATGAACCTGGGTGTTAATCCAGCAAACTGAAGAAGATCTGAGAAAGATGAGAGAAGCTAGGGTTTTTGACATTGGAACTAGAGAGAAGAGAGAGTTAGGGAGAAAAGCTCAATTGTATTCCAACTTTTTTGTAAAAGTTATAATATCCTGGTTTATATATTTTAGAGTTCCTACATGAATCCTAATAAACCCCAGCTCAAAAACTCCCCTAAGCTAACCCAACCCATACATGAATTAGCCCCCTTAAGATCTCTTGAATCAGGCCTTAAGACCCCTAAGATCAACCCAGATCCTAGCCCAAAATAGACCCTCACATAACTCTGCCTGCGCACTGAGCTGGCTCAGTTTCAGCACTAAGCCGGCTAAGTTCTATTGGATCGGCTCAGTCTGAAACTGAACTGAGTCGGCCCAGTTCTGTGTCATGCCAACAGTCCCAAACACGCAGCTCTCTATTTTGCCTATGCTCTAAGACTTAGCTGACCTAGTTTTGGACTAAGCTGGCTAACCTGTAGAAAATTCTTTTTCTATAGCCTTCAAGCTTCGACTTTGGTTTCTTGCTCCATCTTGTGTTCCAGATTTTCGAAGCACCAACCAAGCCCCTTAAGGCCCTCAATACCTGAACCTCAAGCCCGTGAAGAGCTACATGCCGCCTCCACCCTAGGACAACTCCTGTTCTACCCTTAGGACCACACCTGTCCTAGCCTCTCTGGAGCCCTCATCCTAGCTCCATTCATGGCCTCCCAAGGCTTGGGAGCACCACACCACCTACACTTTTTTAAGATATCTCCAAAAGCTCCAAGCCTTGAAATTAGATTTTGATTACTTTGAAATCTTCCATATTCTATGATCAGAAAATGCTCAGGTAGATACCTTGTCTTGACTCGCAACTTCAGCTTATAATGGATTGGGAAAGATTTGCATAGAACATCTCGACCCCCAAGTATCGATGCTCTCGAAGAAGTTCACCAAGTCGGATATGAATTGAGTTAAATTGACACGTTCATTGGATACTTAATCAATGAAACTCTACCAACAGATCCTTCAGAGGCATGATGAATAAAGCAACAAGCGTCTTGGTTTGTGATCATAGAAGAACAACTTTACAAAAGGTCTTTCTTGTTACCTTTACTTAAGTGTCTTCGGCCCACTAAAGTTGAGTATGCCCTTCGAGAAGTTCACAAAGGCATTTATGGTAATCATTTAGGGGATTAGATCATTATCTTATAAAATACTTCAACAAGAATATTATTGGCTGACCATGCAAAAATTTGCAGTTGAATTGCTAAAGAAATGTGATCAATGTCAAAGATTCACCAACATGTAAAAACAACCAGTGAGTCATTTAAGTTCTATTTCAATGCCATGGCCTATTACCCAATGAGGAGTCGGCATTATTGGCCATTTCCTCTAGCAAGTCGACAACAAAAATTCATCATTATCGTAATTGACTACTTCACAAAGTAGGTGGAGGTAGAACCTCTAACATAAATAACTAAAAAGAAGCTAATGGAATTCTCGTGGAAGTTAGTTATTTGTCATTTTGGTCTACCAGGAGTAATCATTATAGATAATGGCTAATAATTTGACAATACTAAGTTTAGAGAATTTTGTGCAGAGCTCCATATTGTTTGTAAGCTTACTTTGGTTGGACATGTTTGATGTGTGATCGGAAAAATCAATTATTGGTAGACACATTGTAACTTTCCAGGACATAAATTTGTATTTGATTTATTAAAATTAAAATTAAGGATAATTATTTTTATTCTAGAGTAATGTATCCTAGAATCATCCAAGAAATTAATAGTCAATGATACATATTCTCAAGAGATGAGAAATTAAGACATGTGTCATTATAGATTAATTCCTAAACTACTTTCAGTCAATGATCATCACGGTGATGGTAATAGATTCGATTAGATTGGTGCACAAATCGCTTTTCTTTTAAGCAAACAAGTTTTGAGTCTATAGTATAGAGACACTGGAACGAGAGTGTAGGTGGTTGATATAAAATCAATAGTACTAAGTGTGACAAAAAAGAAGAAATTACGTGGATGCCTACTCACTCGTCAGTGACTTCTCGATGCTGTAGTTGTGTGAGTAGTTCTTTGACCTGTGATGCCTTGACTGCTCATAGTGAGATTGTTGTAGTTTGACTACACATAAATATTGTACTCAATGAGTCATTGTAGTGGACGTTAGCTACAGTAAGTTCACTGTAGGAATAGGAGTGCACTTATAAGGAATCTTTGGCCTTAGTAATTGAAGAGTAGTCCTATACAACTTAAGAGACTGAGTCCATGAATCTGTGGCTATAGTAGCATGATTATGGAAAGGAGTTTACATGGGATTCACAATTGAACTTGAGCTAATTAAGTTTGACATATGACAGATGCTTAAGGTTTTCTGAGGTTCCATGACCTGCATCATATCAGGATTCTCCATAGAAGAACTTGATCACATGATAACTATACCTATAAGTTCATTTTTCTATTCTATTGGGTTACCACTATATGCTGCTAGGCATCATTGGTGGATCATGAGATCTCACTAGGTTCATTTTTGGATCAACGATCCTTATTAGGGTGAGTTGAAATTATTCTAGCCCATCGAAAGGAGTTTTGATAATGCTATGATGGAGATCATGGTATATCTCACTATCAAATAGAATAGAACCTGAGGGGTCATATACAAAAGAAGCTCGTCCTAATCAACGACTTGGATCTTTATCAAATATCGAAAGTGCTAATTATTAGCATAAGGGACTTAATTACAAGTGTTGCAATCTTATTGGATCTGATTAAATTATAGATCAAGTTCTAATTAATTTAAATTAAATTTAATTTAATTAGACTTAATTTGATTTAAGGCTAATTAGATTCAATTATCCAAGTTGGACTTGGATTCAAAGCCTAATAGGATTAAGTTTAACAGCCTTTTGAATTGAATTTGAATCAAGATTGAATTAGATTCAATTTGAACCCAATTAGAAACCCAATCAAATAATGAAGCTAAGCCCACTTTCCCTAGGCTTCTCTCTTATCTTTCATGCAGAAAAAGAGAGAGAGTGTGTGGAGATGCGCCCCCTTGTGTGCATAAAAAGAGATAGCACCATTAGATGGCAACCTTCCTTCTATGGGACTCTATCCTGATTTAGATCGATTCTAATTAATTCAAATTTTTATTTGAATTAAGGTTAGATCTAATCTTATCTATTTTGGCATGGGAATAAAGAATAATTTGTGTGACAAAATTAGTAAGGGGTGGGCGTGTGTGGAGTTTCAGAAGGAATGAGATCATGTCACAAGGATGTCTTCTTTCTTCTCTTCTCACCGCCCACTCTAGTTTCCTTATTGGGTGTGGGCCTTTCCAATAGAGCTTGGTTTTTTTTAGAAGAAATTTAGAAAAGGAGAAAAGAGTCCTTATGAAATAAGAACTTGCCTCCTAACCTTGATTGGAGTTTGATTAAGGCTTTTTTTAAGAAGCCTTTTTCTTAGGATTATAAGAGAGAAAATTTTGATTTTCTAGAGCCCTTTCCCAATCTCCATGCCCCTCCTTCTTTATCCCAATGCCCATGACCTCCTTAGATCAGATCTAAAGAGGATTTAGAGAGAGAGGAAGAGAAGAAAACAATATTTTCTCTTCTCTTCCTGGCATCCTATTCAAATCCCATCAAATCAGTATGAAGGGTTTGTGCTGCAGCCCTATTCTTCAAGATCTTGAAGAAAAGGATCCAAATCCAAGCGAAGAGTAAGGCCTACAAGGTGTTAGCACTCCAGTGGCCTCGGTGTTCCGATCAAATTATCTCCATGTGGATATTAGTAGAGACTGGGCACTTGTATGGCTATATCCAAAACCTCGGGCATCTGCAGGATTCGATCCGACAAGAAGATGGAAAAGCGATTAAGGTAATCAATATTTTCTCTTTATTTTTTATTTTAGATCTATCATTAAAATTTATCTATGCATGCTAATTGATCTTTAGATGACATAGATTAGATCTATATGCTTTTATATGAAAAAAGTTTTCATATATACTTTCCGTTGTGCTATGTTCATGAGATGAATTTTGCGTGCCTATCATCTAAATCCTTCAAGTGGTATCAGAGCCACATAGATTTTTAGCATGTATGGAATAAATTTTAGATCTAATTTCTTTTTAGATCTAAAAGTTAGGATTGATTAAAATCAATTTTATGCTGATATAAGGTTGTCCTGGTATAGGGTTAAATCCTTACACTGAAAAGGTTGTCCTAGCACAAGATTGATCGGTTTTGAAAATGATTTTCGAAACATGTAAATCAGTGACTTTAGATCTGAAATTGGATATATGAGATATGTCTTATTTGATATTAGATCTGAAATTGAAGTGATTAAAATTTGCATCGCACTGAAATATGGTTGTTCTGGTATAGGGTTAACACCCTATACTATAAACGTTGTCCTAGTGTGATACGAATGGGGTTTTTGAAAAGTATTTTCAAAATTATTTTAATCATTATTTTAGATCCAATTTTGCATGTATGAGATATGTGTCATGTTAGTTTTAGATCTAAAAATTATATATATGATATACAGTTTGTAGATTTTAGATCTAAAAACATCATATATGAGATACAATGACACGTTAGGTTGAGATCTAAAATTGTTTCGAGATCATAAGCCATTAATTCATGAACTTGAACCTAATCTAAAATTATTTTTAGAATCTAAAATTTAGGTTTTGCATGAGGGTATGGGTTGAACAAATTAGGTCTTGTGATTGACTATAATTAGGTTCTTTGATTAGATTCGGTTAGAACCCTAATTGATTTGAGCAATTGATCATACCAGATCAATAGTTGATCAGGATTAGGTCAAAGGGGCTCAAAGTTGAGTTTAGTTATAGTTGGTCACATCGATTTATATTTTGTGTGAATTGATTAACTCAAGACCAAATTTGGCTCAATGGTTCGAGCCCGAGTTACTAGACTGACCACTTTGATTATGATTGACCAATTGGTGTCTAAGATAAGTTTGGCACTTTGACTAATGATTTTTAATTGGGAGTATGCTTACCTAGCCAATTCATTATTATCTAAGGCAAATATTGGCAGACTTTTCCATCGATCTCACTTAGCTGGCCAACTTGGTTGATAATATCTTGAATAAGATTGCTTGGTCATTCGAGTTCATCCATGCCGACTAGGTTAGATCAGACATGAGATATGTTGACCTAAACTAGGTTAGATCAGACATGAGATGTGCTGACCCAAACTAGGCTAGTCAGATATAAGATGTGCTGACCTAAATCAGACTAGTCATTTACATGAGATGTATATGACTATGTAGAAGAGAACTAAATAAAATCTCCTCAATAATATTAAGTTGAGGGGTCTTCTACCATTGTAGAGTGCCATGCCCTTTCCAATATTGATTGTTCTCAGCTGGATATGGTGGTTTAGTTGCATTAACGGAGAAGCAACCATTCTATTATTGTAGGATGGAGATAGGGTTGGGCTCAATAACTATTAGATGAGGATCCAATGATGGCTTCACTTGCGCCAATGGTAGGTCTGACTTAACTAGAGAATGAGATCAATAACTGTCAAGTAAGGTTTTAGGATCTAGAGACCAGGTCAGCTGCAATTTGCTTGAAAAGCATTGGATAAGAGTTGCCACCTATTGGTTGACATATTTGCTAAAAATTGTCTGATGAGGTAGCATGCCAATTAGTGGGATCTCAATACCCACTAGGAACCCTAGTAGCGTAGGGGTTTCCACTTCCCAACTCGAGGAGAGTTGGGATTCGAAGAAATAGTGGAAGTCTAATTTATTTCTTAAAGTTCCTAGAACAAATTTTAAAATCTAGTACAAACATCTAATTAGAATTCTCTTCTCTCTTTAGTCCATTACTCAACTACAAATTTCACTGGATGAGGTCACTGGAGTCCCACTAGATTGGGACTCTCTCAAACTGCAATAGTTGCTAAATTATTTGATTTGATCAAATAATAATCGAGATTGGATCCTAATCAAGTTAAATCATATTTAATTTGATTAGAGTTTGAGTTTGACTCAGACTGGGTTTCATTAGTTTAATAGGATTGGACTCGATAAGTGTTTGATTTATCTTGAAACCCCAACCCAATTGGATTAGACCAAGTCCAAGATGCAACCAATTGACTAAGAAGAACTACAAAGAACTGGCTTAGGACTTTAGAATAGTTATGAACTTTAGAAAGAGCTAGGATATGTTCTAGATCAGGATTCTCTTATGTTACCAAATCATCCAATTGCTAAAATGTTCAGTGCTTGATAAACGGATGGATGATGGCAATTAGATTAGGTGTTGTATCTTAGTCTTAATGCCAATATGAGGACATCAAGACTTTAGGGCTATGACAACTCACCTACAAGAGTTGTATGTGAGCAAAGCCGGACTGCATGTTGAGTAGTCCATCCATAATCATTTTTGATAATGATTGAGGACTTGAATGAGCTTGAGAAGCTCAAGATGATCATGCATAAGGAACTCAAGTGGATTTGATCCAGCAGTCTCTTAATAGTTCATTTGGTCAATTTATAGTAAATTGCCATATGAATAATAATGATAGCGTATTATCATAATTGCTAAACATTTTGGTAATCACTAAGAAGACCTTGAAAAGTTTAAGGGGCTATGTTCTTATTGTGAAAAATCTAGTTCTATGAGAAAGTCTCTTGGAACAAGAGGACTGCAGAAGAATGAGCCAAGGAAGGATCTTCTCAAGGAGAAGGCGTCAGGCAAAAGAAAGTATTTTCACTATAGTACTGATGGCCACTCTGATGAAAATTATCCTTTTAGCTAAATAGTCTAAAGAAAAAGGGTGATATATCTTGTGAAGGTATGTCATATCTATTTACATGTTGACGTATTCGGATAGTGAATGTGTCGTAGGATCTGAGAGATTTATAATGAGATAAACCTAAATGTATATAGTACCTCAGAAAAGGACATTTTAATGAGGATAGAATATAAAAACTTGGAAAGGAGTTGTCTCTTTGATGCATGAATTCTAAGTTTATAGATCCCACCCTTAAGAAAAATTGACCAAACTACCTCTTATGGGACATGGGAAGAGGACCACTACATATAGGCCTATTTGATGAAAAAGTTCTTAAGATTCTTTGATTAGATTGAGGAGGTGAATATCTTAATAAAAATTTTAGGTTGATCTCATGAAAATGGCATAGTCTCATAATGGACTCCTTTTGATACATCTCAACTCTATGGGGTGTCCGATAAGAGGATAAAGATCTTATTGGATATGATCCAGTCCACAATAAGGTTTACTCACTAATCTTTACTTCTTTAGGGATATACTTTAATCTATTGAATAGAATACTAATTGTACTTTCTAGTGGAGCACTATGTGATTGTGACCCATCATACCACATTCTAGAAAAATAGTTTACCCAAGATGGTGAAGGACATTGAAGCCTATTGATTCTAAGCCAGTTAGTGTTGTAACTTCTTCTACCTCTAGTAGAGTCTCCCATCCTTCTAAAATATACTTGATTATGCTTTCAAAGAATGTAGAGAAAGTATTCCTTATGGGAGATAGGGATCAAGTAGTTGATCCTAAGACCTATGATGAGACGATGTATGACATCAATTCCAAGAAATAGATGGAAGTATTATAGTCAAAGGTTGACTTGATACATTCCAACCAAATTTAACCTTAGCAGATCCACTAGAGGATATTGTACCCATTAGGTGTAAATGAATCTACAAAAGGCAATTAAATATAGTCGGATGTGAAAACTATTTCCTTAATGGATATCTTGTGAAGATATCTATATGTATCAGCCTAATGGGTTTCATTTTCGATGATGGAGATCACAAGATTTGCAAGCTGCATGGACCCATTTTTGGATTAATGCTAGCATCTTGAAGTTAGATAGATGCAATCAAAATATTTGATTTCATCAAACATAAGGAGAAACCTTGAGTTTTCAATAGGATTAGTGCAAGGATGAGATTCTCCTGATTGGGAAAGGTGTTCCCATGCTGACTTTGGTCAAGAGTTCGTTGTCTAAAGAGTCCTCCATAAAAACCTAGGAAAAGCATCTAGATATGAAGGTTTGTAGAGATAGATCTGATAGGATGCTAGGCCTTTCACAAGAAAAGTACATAAAAGAGGTGCTGAAGGAGTTCGGCATGGAAACTTTAAGAGGAGACTTCTACTCCTTAGGCAAGGCATGTATCTTTCCAAGAAGATGTGTCTAAACACATATGAAGAGATTTACCTCATGAACTAGATCCCTAGTGCGTCGGCTAAAGGGAGCATCATGAATGCCATGTTATGTACTTGACTTGATCTTGTTGTAAGTGTCATAAGTAGACATAAATCAAATCCAGGTGTACGATACTGAATAGTTGTGAAGAACGTGCTTAAGTACTTGAGAAGCAGTAAATATTTTTTTCTTGATTTTTAAAGGAGGATTTTGAGTAGTGGGATTTATGGGTACACATGCTCAGATTTTGTATCTGATACTGATTGTAGAGAGTCTATATTAGGATGTGTGCAATATGAAAATTGGTAGATTAGAAGAGTCCCAAATAACCAAATAATGTAGGAAGCTGAGTTAGTCACCATTTTCAAAGGTGCTAGGTACGATCTTTTAGTCCAAGTAACTTTGTTGCAATTTGATGTCATGAGATGTCATCATAGTGATAATGTTGGCACCATAGCCCTTTGCTTATGGAGCCTGGGTCTCACTATAATACCCAGCACATGAAAAAGGAGACTTTAAATAATATATGACTATCTTGATATGGAAGATGTTAAGGTGAAGAGAGTTGATCCCATGGAATTATGGTGGACCCACTGACTAAAACATTTAGCTAGCTATAGACTGAAGTCCATCTTGAGAAGATGGGACTTAAGTTCATGGCCAATTGACTTTAGGACAAGTGAAAGATTATTAGATATATGACCTACAAAGCCAATTATTGGTAGATACATTATAATTTTTTAGGACATAAATTTATATTTGATTTATTAAAATTAAAATTATAAATAATTAGTTTTATTCTAAAATAATGTATCCTAGAATCGTCCAAGAAATTAATGATCAATGACACATATTCTCAAAAGTTGAGAATTTAAGATGTGTCATTATAGATTAATTCATAAACTGCTTCCAGTCAATGATCATCATGGGGATGGTGATAGATCTGATTAGACTGATGCATGAAATACTTTCCTTTTAGATAGATGAATCTTGAGTCTATAGTATAGGGACACTGAAGCGAGAGTATAGATGGTTAATATAAGATCAACGGTACTGAGTGTAACCAAGAATGAGAAGTCACATGGATGCCTACTTACTCATTAGTGACTTCTCGATGTTGTAGTTGTGTGAGTAATTCTTTGACCTACGATGCCTCGACTACTCATAGTGGAGTTGCTGTAGTTTGACTACACATAAACATTATACTCAATGAGTCATTATAGTGGATGTTGGCTACAATAGGTTCACTGTAGGAGTAGGAGTGCACATATAAGGGATCTTCGGCCTTAGTAATTGAAGAGCAGTCCCATGCAACTTAAGAGGCTCATGAATCTATGGCCATAGTAGTGTGATTATGAAAAGGAGTTTTCATGGGATTCATGATTGGACTTGAACTAATTAAATTTGGTATTTGATAAGTTCTTAGGGTTTGATGAGGTCCTATGACCTGTATTCTATCGAGACTCTTAATAGAAGAACTTGATCATATGGTAACTACACCTAGAGATTTATCTTTCTGTTCTGCTAGATTGCTACTACATGCTGCTAGGCATCACTGATAGATTGTAAGAATTTATTAGGATCATTTTCAAATCAACGATCTTTGTTGGAGTGAGTTGTAATTATTCCAGCCCATCGAAAGACTATAATAAAGATCATGGTATATCTCACTACCAGACGGAATAGAACCTAAGGAGTCATACACAAAAGAAGTTCATCCTGATCAATGGATTGGATTTTTATCAAATTATCAATTGGATTGATGATTTTGATTAATTTGTATGAGTTATAAATATGAAAAGTGCTAATTATTAGCATAAGGGACTTAATTGCATGTGTTGCAATCTTATTAGATCTGATTGAATTATGGATCAAATCTTAATTAATTTAAATTAGATTTAATTTATTAGATTTGATTTAATTTAATGCTAATTGGGTTCAATTATCTAAGTTAGACTTGGATTCAAAGCCTAATAGGATTAGGTTTAACAGCCTTTTGAATTGGATTTGAATCAAGGTCGAATTAGATTCAATTTGAAGCCAATTAGAAACCCAATCAAATAAGGAAGCAAGCCCACTTTCCCTAGGCTTCTCTCTTATCTTTCATATAGAAAAAGAGAGAGGGCATGTGGAGACATGCTCCCTTGTGTGAGTAAAAAGAGATAGCGCCATTAGATGGCAACCTTCCTTCTATGGGACTCTATCCTTATTTAGATCGATTATAATCAATTCAATTTTTGATTTAAATTAAGATTAGACATGACCTTATCTATTTTGGCATGGGAATAAAGAATATTTTGTGTGACAAAATTAGTAAGAGGGTGGGCATGTGTGGAGTTTTAGAAGGAATGAGATCATGTCGCAAGGGTATCTTCTTTCTTCTCTTCTCATCGCCCACTCTACTTTCCTTGTTGGGTGTGGGCCTTTCCAATAGAGCTTGATTTTCTTTGGAAAAAAAATCAATAAAGGAGGAAGAGTTCTTATGAGATAAGGACTTGCCTCCTAATCTTGATTGGAGTTTGATTAAGGCTCTTTTTAAGAGGCTTTTTTCTTAGGATTATAAGAGAGAGAAAATTATGATTTTCTAGAGCCCTCTTCCAATCTCCACGCCCCTCCTTCTTTATCCCAATGCCCATGACCTCCTTAGATTAGATCTAGAGAGGATTTAGAGAGAGAGAAAGAGAAGAAAAGGTGTTTTCTCTTCTCTTCCTAACATCCTGTCTAGATCTTGTCAAATCAATATGAAGGGTTCGTGCTGCATCCCTATTCTTTGAGATCTTGAAGAAGAGGATCCAGATCCAAGTGAGAGCGAAGCCTGTAAGGTGCTAGTACTCTGGTGGCCTCAATTTTCTAATCAAATCATCTCCATATGGATACCAGTAGAGGCCGAGCACTTATGCAGCTATATTCGAAACCCCGAGTATCTATAGGATCCGATCCAACAAGAAGATGGAAAAGCAATTAAGGTAATCAATATTTCCTCTTCATTTCTTATTTTAGATCTATGATTAAAATTTATCTATGCATGCTAATCGATCTTTAGATGATATAGATTAGATCTGTATACTTTTGTATGGAAAAAGTTTTGATATATGCTTTCCACTGCACCATGTTCATGAGATGAATTTTGCATGTCTATCACCTAAATCCTTCAGAACATCCACAATCAAATAGAGAAGACAAGGTAACCAATAGAACTATACTATAAGAACTAAAGATAAGATTAAGTCAAGCTAAAAAATAATGGGCCAATGAATTATACAGTATTCTGTGGTCCTACCAAACAACTCCTTGAATCCCAACCAGATTAAGCTCTTTCAACTTAGCATTTGGAATGGAAGCAGTAATTCCATTGAAAATCAGACTACCGATGATAAGGGTCGAGCACTACGTGGAACCAAGCAATTCTAATTGATGATGTGTCAACTTGGATTTAATTGAAGAAACTCGAAGACAAGCTTAGTTGAGAATGGCTTCATATCAACAACGAATAGCTTGATATTATAATTCTTGGATAGAGCCTAAACATTTCCAACTCGGAGATCTTGTTCTTAGATGAACCGAAGTCTTTAAACCTATTGAGCAAGGCAAACTATCACCAAATTAGGAAGGCCTGTATAGAATCTTTGAAGTACTTTGACTAGGAACCTACAAGATTGTAAACTTGGATGATATTAAAATCCATCGGACTTGGAACGCCGAGAATCTATGTATGCATTATCAGTAAGTTCTTATAATAAATCCTATTATACAAGTACTTTACTTTCTACTACATTGTGCCAATATGTTGTGTACTATGGATGTCGATAAACAAAACTATTCGAAAATTAACTGAATAACATGACTGATTGATATTCGATCATACAATAGTAATGTCGGCTGACATCCCACAAAAAAATGGTTGGCTTGCAACCGATCAGCAAAAGGCTCAATGTAGCCAAAAATGAAGAGCTTGAGACTTAATCAAGTCTAAAAGAAAGAAGTATGACTTTCAAAATTTTAACATCCAACTTTGTTATACTAATGAATCTATTTAGAATTTTTTTGATAAAGTTAAGATTCTGACTACATACCGATGATCGTACTTAAACATTTCATCATTCAAGCACCATACAAAAGGAGTTCAAATGAAGATTTCATTGCATTACTGAAGTTTGTTTTTACATACTCAAGCAAAAACCAAGAACAAAAGCCAAAATACAAAATAAGAAAAGAAAATGCCTAAGGGACTATGTTGGGTGCAGTAGCAGCAGTAGCTTTGGGAGTAGCATGAACATCAACATCATCATTGTTGGTACAAAATCTAGTCATCGCCAGAGTCGAAGCAGGATTTGGAGAGGATGAGGTCATCACCAGGACCTGCAAAATAAGTCTCATCCAGAGTCTGAGGTGGTGGCTCTGGCAAGACCCTTCGACAATCAAGTCAGCTCTTTCGGCTAACAGAAATGAAATATGTAGAGAGATTCTAGCAAAGTTTTGAGGAAGAGAAGGAGAGCTTCTCATTTGAAAGCATATCTGGAGGATTTCTTATATGGATGGAGCCTATAACAAACTGATAGTGACAGCCATAACCGTCCGATAGTGGACCATTCAGGGCCACATGGAGTTTGTTATGGGGGATAGTGTCTATTATCGTGATGTGCAAGCCCGTCGGAATCCAACAATCAAAGCTCCGATGAGAGAGATTGATGGTTCTTTTGGCTATATTGAGGATGAGTGCTGAGGTCCTCTGGGGCTGTTGGATGGAGTTCGGAGGGAGTTTAGCTATTTGGACAAGTCCGTCTGAAGGAGAAATCTAGGAGAAGTTCGACTGTTGGAGGAAGTTCGATAGGAGTTTGACTGTTGGAGGAGTCCGACTGGAAGAAGAGTCTGGCTGAAGGAGAAGTTTGGGAGGAGTTCAACTACTAGAGGAGTCCGATTGAAGGAGAAGTGTGAAAGGAGTTCGACCATTGGAGGAGTCCCGTTGAAGGAGAAGCCTGAAAGAAGTTCAACTATTGGAGGAGTCTGGCTAAAGAAGAAGTTCGGAAGGAGTCTAACTGTTGGAGGAATCTGACTGTGGAAGTTTGGAGGAGTTCAACTGTTAGAGGAGTCTGGTCGAAGGAGAAGTTCAAAAGGAGTCTGGCTGAAGGAGAAGTTCGGAAGGAGTTCAACTGTTGGAGTCTGGTTAGGGGAGGAGTTTGGCTGAAGGAGAAGTTCGGAAGGAGTTCAACTATTGGAGGAGTCCGATTGGAGGAGGAGTCTGGCTAAGGAGAAGTTCGGGAGAAGTCCGACTATTGGAGGAGTCTGGTTGAAAGAGAAGTTCGAAAGGAGTTTAACTGTTGGAGGAGTCCGATTGGGGGAGGAGTCTGGCTGAAGGAGAAGTTCGGCAGGAGTCCGACTGTTGGTGGAGTCTAGCTGAAAGAGAAGTTTGGGAGGAGTTCAACTGCTAGAGGAGGCCCGAGGTTTAACCATGGAGGCTGCTATCGAACGGGATCCTTTCAAGATCAAGCATTTAGCTAAACTTCGGTAGGAGTGGGTTTATCCCCAATACTAGTCCCCCTACTCCCGAGTTTGAAGTTCAAGGGAAGGGAGTACCGAGTGTGACTATCGAAGTCCCTTTTTATTTCCTACGCTTGCTAGGGCAAGGCATTTCTTGGTGCTTCTGCCGGTGTTGAAGCTTCATAAATTTGAGGTGACCCAAAGAGATGCCTTTGGAGCTCCGTACCAAAACTCTGCCTAGCATACGGCATCATTATGGGCCTGCCCACCGTCAGTCTCTGCCATGACAGAGGGGGCACACGTTGGCCATAGGCCGATCAAAGGGGATTCTTAATCATAACCGCCTAGAATCCTTAGGGCTATTTAGCCCATTTCCTTCCCCCGAGTCGTTACCTCTCATAAAATCTTCTTCCTCCTCTTCTTCTGGTTTTCTTCTCTCCATCATGCGAGAGCTCAGGCTTTTCCTTCCGCTTCCTTTGATCCCAGGTGTTCTCCCATCTATCTTCCAAGTTCTTCATCATCTTCCTACCTCTTTCAATCGACTTAGGTCAGCTTCGCTATCCTGTCTCGAGTTATTCCTGCATTCTCTGCTTTTTGCTTCTTAGGTCTCTTTATAGAAATCTTTTGTGCTTCATTTTCTTAGCTTTTCGAGCATTTTTTATGATTTTTCTTTGATCTAGATGTCCACCAAGGAATCCTGGTCGACCTGCTCGGGGAGTTCGGCTCCTCTAGCCTTAGCAAACCTATCTCCCAGGGAGGTCGAGCTTTTTGAGTTGCCCCCTCCTTCCTTTGCACCAACAATTATTGCCGGCCAACTTCGGCCTGACGATCTTTCGTTAGCTAGAATTCAGTTCGATATTCCCTCCGAATATGAGCTTGAACTTTTCGGACCCAATGATAGGACCTGCTCTCCGCCTTTCAGCCGAACCTGCCTGTATTTAGAGGCTCTTCGGGCTGGGCTTAGGTTACCCTTATCCCCTTTCATGGCCAACCTATTTAGATTTCTCAACATCTCCCTTGCTATTATGGCCACAAACTTTTTTAGGTTCATCGTAGGATTTTTTTCCTTGTGTACCATGGTAGGCGCCCGACCTACCATTTTCTTATTTCAAACCTTCTTTACCTTCAAACACTATCCGACTGCTAAGGATTCGTAGTATGTGTCCCCCCAATTCAGTCGGAAGGAATAACTTAAGGGCACCCCCTCTTCCATCCATGGTTGGAAGGAGAAATTCTTCTTCATCACAAATCCATCCTTGAGGTTAGGACTTCCTCCATGGGGGGAGATAAGAAATTTGGTCCACCGAGCTCCAGGGCTAGTGAGGATCGGAGTTCGACCAATATATTGAAGGGCTTTAACATTCCACCAATCCCCAACCTTTTGAACGAGCAAATCCTATTTAACCTCAGCCTCGATCCCCTAAATTCGGTAGGTAGTCTTTTTTTTTTGGTCGATTGTGGGATGTTATTTGTCCAGACCTCAGCTTTTCTTTGACCTTTTCTGACTTTGATTTTTATCCTTTATAGAGATGACTCCTGAAGAGCGAGACCGTTTGACCAAGGGACTTAAATCCCTCGAGAGGAAAGGCAGCTCCACTAGGGATCTTTCAAACAAGGCCCGTCTTAGTGAGTCCAATCATGCCGTGCCGATCCAAGCCATGCCCGCCCCCGAGCCTGCTACCACCGTACCGAGCCTGACCCCATCCAAAGAGGTTGCTCCATCTGCTCTCCTCCAATTGGAGGAATCCATAGGGAAAAGAAGAAGAGAGCTGTCGACAAGAAGGTTGAAAGGAGGGTCGGGAGCTCCAAAAGTGCGGGTCCCAATCAAGAACAAGTTTCTCTGGACGATCGAAAGGTCATCCAATCACTCATGAAGGAGAGTATTCTTCCCCATATTATAGCGAAGATGCTACGGAGGGGCGACGTTGAGAGATTTAATGAGTCCTTTGCCACCTACCTTGAGGTAGTCTTCTCTCTCATAGTCTTGGTCTGGGGTTCTTTCCATTTTTGAAGTCAGGGCTCCCTAATTTTAACTTGATTTCCTATCATAGCTCAGGCATTATCTCTTCGCCCACTCTTAGGTGGCCGGTCAGAGGCGGGCCGAAGCCTCGAAGACCCTCGAGGAAGCTCGTGCAGAGGTCAAGAAGGCCCGGGCCAAAGTCGAAAGCATGAGGGTGGCTTCAAAAATCCAATCCACCAAGGTTGAGCACCTTCAGGAAGAGTTGAGGGCGGAGCATGAGAAGACAACGAACTTGAGGACTGCCTTGGCTCAGGGGGAGGAAAATTGGAAGGTGCAAGAAGGGGTCGGCATGATGGTGGACCCAGTGGTAGAAAGCTTCAAGTCCTTTAGGGACATGGAGGATATTAAAATAGCTTTTGCTTAAGAGGCCTTCATCGAGGGGTTCCAGATCAGCCTAGGGAGGATCATTGAGAATTTTCTCGAGGTAGATTTGGACCTCTTGATGGAAGAGCTCGATGATAGAGCTGATGCTTCATCCCTCGGGGTCGGAGTTGTCCCGACCAACATCCCTTCTTTTTCAGCCATGGGAGCTATCTCAGAAGCTCCCGAACCCATCGCTGCAGCGCCCAAGCTTGCCCACGGACCAAACGTGAATGAAGATGCTCCGACCTCTCCTATGGCCGAGCTGCCCGAGGTCTAGATTCCTAAAGACTGTATAGCTTTCTTTTTCTTTTTTTTTTTATGTTGATGTATTTAAAAACATTCAAGTAAATGAAAGATAATTTTTTTTCTAGCCTTACACTTTGTGTTGTCATTTGCATCGTTTAGAATGCTCTTACTGACCTAGGTCATGACTCCCCTCTTCTAGTTGATGTTGATCCTTTGCCCCATGGGGTTCTAATTAAACCACCGATTAGGAGCTTAAAGAAGAAGATTCATCGCTTGAAGAAGAAGTTGAAAAAAATCGAGGATGATCTCCAAGAATTGAGGAAGAATGTTTCGGATGTGACTGTCGAAGTTACCCACCTTAGAAACCTGCACAGGAAGGACTCTACCAGTTTCAGCATTCAGAAGGACAGCATCGAGAAAGAAATGATCGAACTGAGAAGAAGCGTCAGCAACAAGTCTTGGGAGTTAACAGCAAAGATCAGCTCCCTTGAGATCGATCTTATGGTGGCGAAGAAAAAAATTCAACTACTGAAGGGAACTTCGTTATAGTCTACCGATAGGGCCTGGTATGATTGGAACTGGTCCAAGAGGTTCTTCGAACTTCAAAAGCAGCTCCATGATGCTGAAGCCTGGCATAATGAGTATAAGCTAACTTGGTCAAAGAAAGTGACCAAGCTCGAGCATAAACTACAGGCAGCTAACAGAGAGGTGAGCCATCTCTAACAACAACTGGCTGATGGTTGGTGGGCTGTCTCTAGTGGAGAGTCAGAGGAGATTGCCTCCTTGAAGAAGATCATTGGCGAGCTTTTAGAGGCTGTTGGGATGGAGAAATTCGAAGTTCAATGGTTGAAGCTCCAACTAATCTGTGAGCATCAAGCCATCTAGGATGCGAAGGCTGAGTTCGAGGTCTTAAGGAGACAGCGGTAGGAGCTTGAGGGTCAATTCTGGCATATCAATAGAGTGTACATAGATAATTTGTATAAAAAGAAAGAACTTAAGGAGGAAATCATTAGGTTGAAGTAGGCCTTGGTGATGGTCAATGTCGATGACCCGAAGCCTGAGGGGTTCGGTCCATCTTAAGGCTTCACCTCCTTTTATATATATTTTATGTAATCGATCTTGCCGATCCCTACTCGTTGGCTTCTTTGTAATATGTGGTCGGTTTGACCGACCTCCATCCTACTTGTAATAAATTTAAACTTGTAATAAAATAATATCTTGTCTGTCATTGCCTAATGTGAATGCAACGCTCGCCTTCGATCCTTCTCTCTTTTTCTTTTTTTTTTACTCTTGTTAGGATGAGATTCTCTTTCTATTCCTAACAAGGCCATAGGAGCATATTAGGACCGGTGTCAGGGCCTTTCTCCTCATTCCGTCTAAAGTGAACGAGGCCTTCGATTTTGCTCAAGTTAGAATGAGGTTTTCCTCTTATTCCTAACGAGCTGTAAGGGCACACTAGGGCCATTGTCAGGGCCTCTCCCCTCATCTTGTCTAAAATGAATGAGGCCTTCGACTTTGCTCATGTTAGAATGAGGTTCTCCTCCTATTCCTAATGAGCTGTAGGGGCACATTAGGGCCATTGTCAGGGCCTCTCCCCTTATCTCATCTAAAATGAATGAAGCTTTCGACTTTGCTCATGTTAGAAAGAGGTTCTCCTTCTGTTTCTAATGGACTGTAGGGACACATTAGGGCTGTTGTCAAGGCCTCTTCTCTCATCTCGTCTAAAATGAATGAGTCCTAATGGGCTATAGGGCACATTAGCGCTGTTGTCAGGGCCTCTCCCTCATCTCATCTAAAAATGAACGAGGTCTTCGACTTTGCTCATGTTAGAACAAGATTCTCCTCCTATTCCTAATGGGCTGTAAGGATACATTAGAGCTATTGTCAGGGCCTCTCCCCTCATCTCATCTAAAATGAATGAGGTTTTTGACATTGCTTACGTTAGGATGAGGTTCTCCTCCTGTTCCTAATGGGCTGCATAGGCACATTTGGGCCATTGTCAGGGCCTCTTTCCTCATCTCATTTAAAATGAATGAGGCCTTCGACTTTGCTCACATTAGGATAAGGTTCTTCTCCTATTCCTAATGGGCTGTAGGGGCACATTAGGACCGTTGTCAGGGTCTCTCCCCTCATCTTGTCTAAAATGAACGAGACCTTCGACTTTGCTCATGTTAGGACGAGATTCTTCTCCTATTTCTAACGGGCTATAGGAGCATATTAGGGCCGTTGTCAGGGCCTCTTCCCTCATCTCATCTAAAATGAATGAGGCCTTCAACTTTGTTCATGTTAGGATGAGGTTCTCCTCCTGTTCCTAACATGGCCATATTTATCGTGAGATTAAGTTCGGAGGATAGTCTCCCTTTATTACCGATATACAACAAAGACTAGGGTGTTGAAGTAGGAGGATTTCATTGCAATCAAATCATCGGTAATACATTCATAGATTTTCCAAATTTCATGGTCGAGGTAGGTTTGCCCCTCCAAGTTCCTTCAAGTAGTATGTCCCGGGTCGGACGACTTTCGTGACCTCGTAGGATCTTTCTCAATTTGGGGCAAGCTTTTTCTAATTTTGAGGCTGAGAGATGGCAGCTCGCTGAAGCACAAAGTCTCCCACTCTAAACATTTTACCTCTGACTCTAGAGTTACAGTATTGGACCATCTTTCGCCTGTAAGCTGCCATCCAAACTTGAACTTTCTCTCTTTTTTCTTTCAGTAGGTCGAGGTTGGCTCTGAGGTCTTGCAGGTTATGCTGCTCATTGAAAGCCACTACCCACGATGATGGAAGCTTAAGATCGATCAAGATGACTACCTCTATTCTAAAAGCTAAGGTGAATAGTGATTCTCTAGTCAGCTGCCTTTGGATAGTGCGGTATGCCCATAGAACATGATAAAGTTCATCCACCCAGGCCCCTCTTGCTCTTTCGAGTCTTGTCTTGATGCCTTGCAATAGGGTTCAGTTGGTCACTTCAGCTTCCCCATTTGCCTGCAGGTGAGCTACCAACATAAAGTGGTGGAAGATATTCAGACCTTCGTAGAACTCGATGAACCTCATCCTGATGAATTATCAATCATTGTCAGTTATGATAGTTTAGAGCAGTCCAAATCTACAAACGATTGACTTTCAGATGAAGTCCTACACCTTGGCTTCAGTAATCTTTACCAGTGGTTCGGCCTCGACCCATTTAGTGAAATAGTCGATGGCGACTAGGAAAAACTTTCATTGCCCAGATGCCATTGGGAAGGATCCAAGAATATCCATTCCCTACTGCACAAATGGCCAAGGAGCACTCAATGGGGCAAGCTCGGTGGCTGGTTGCCTTTGGACATTCATGTTCCTTTGCTAGCAGTCACATCTCCTAATGTAATCAACACAATCACTATGCATAGTCGGCCAGTAATACCCTTATCGGAGTAGCTTATGAGATAGA
The DNA here is from genome assembly GCA_006176705.1 of Cocos nucifera. NCBI lineage: Eukaryota > Viridiplantae > Streptophyta > Magnoliopsida > Arecales > Arecaceae > Cocos > Cocos nucifera. Next base: position 228,428 of record QRFJ01001899.1, read on the forward strand.
GATCTGGCATCTAGATGGCTCCCACAAATTTTTTCGTGCACTTTCCATAATGCGAAATCGACCTCAGAGGATCAGAGGCACCTTAATAATGGCAGGGAATATGACCTTTTATATAGCTTATTCTCATAAAGAACATACCGGGAGGCTTGGTTTCTTAACTTTTGAGCCTCTTTCGGATCACGAGAAAAAACCCCATCCTTAAGATAAGCAGTCAGCGGGTCAATCCAGTAGGGCTCCTGGCCAACCTGCATGATGGGCTGCGGTTCCTCTATGCATGGGCATTTCAATGTCTCATAATAAGCTTCTTTTAGAAGCTTGTTAGGAGCTAGGGTGGCTAGCTTGGAAAGAAGGTCGGCCCTAGCATTTTTTGCTCTCAGAATTTATCGAATGCTGAAGTTGTCAAAGGCTGGGATCAAGCTCTTCACCTTCTCAAGATATTTTATCATGCTCTCTTTTCGGGCTTCATAACTGCTGCTGACCTACCCCACGATCAGTTGGGAGTCACTGCAAACCTGAAGCTGATCAGCTCTCGATTCTTTGGCTATCCTGAGCCTGACTATTAGGGCCTCATATTCTGTCCCATTATTTATCATTGAAAATTTAAAATATAGCGTGTACTCCATGATGATTCCTTCTGGATTGATCAGGATTAGCCCAGCACCTGCTCTGGAAGCATTAGAGGAGCCATCGACATATAGGGCCCAAAAATCTTCAAGAAGGTCCATTCTTTCTTCAGAGGAGCTCGGGTGCAACCATAGAATGTTGGTTTCATTTTGAAGCTCGACATCATCTGGGATGGTACATTCAACTATGAAGTCAATCAGTACCAAAGCCTTGATTGCTGGCCGAGGTCGATAGTTGATGTCGAACTCTATTAATTCAATGGCCCATTTTGCAATTCTTCCGGAAGCATCTATTTGATGAAGGATTACTCTAATCGGCTGGTCAGTGAGGAGCGTTATAGCATGTCCCTGGAAGTAAGGCCAAAGTCTTCTTGCTGCAATCAGAAGAGCATAAGTCAATTTCTTCAATTTTATATACCTGATCTCAGCATCCCTTAGGATCTGACTTATGTAGTAGACTGGTTACTACAGTTTCGTCTCTTCTTTGATCAGAACTACCGCTAGTGCTGTAGAGGAGACCGTGAGGTAGAGAAATAGCTCCTCTCTAGATTTGGATTTGGCTAGTAGGAGAGGCGAGCCGAGGTAGTTCTTGAGCTTGTCGATCGTCTTTTGGCATTCTTGAGTCCAGTGAAAATCTTTTGATTTTCTGAGAATTTGGAAGAAGGACATGCAGCGTTCGATCAATCTCGAGATAAAATGATTCAAAGATGCCACCTTCTCAATCAGACACTGAGCTTCTTTGATGGACTTCAGAGCGGTCATCTCCTGGATAGCTCGAATCTTCTCCGGATTGGCCTCAATCCCGCGTTTCGAGATCATGAACCCCAAAAATTTTCCTGAGGCTACCCCAAAGGTGCACTTGATTGGGTTCAGCTTCATCTTATATTTTCTGAGTGCATCGAAAGCCTCTTCAAGGTTGGCAACATGATTGATAGACATTCGACTTTTGACCAGCATGTCGTCGATGTAAACCTCCAAATTGCGATCGATCTACTTCCTGAAGATTTTATTGACCAAGCATTGGTAAGTCACGCTTGCATTTTGAAGCTCGAAGGAAATGACCCTATAATAGTAAAGACCATGGTTAGTAAAAAAAGCAGTCTTCTCCTCATCCTCTGGTGCCATCCGAATTTGGTTATAGCCAAAGAAGGCATTCATGAAGATGAGAAGCTCATAGCCTAAAGTTGCATCCACCAGTTGATCGATTCTTGGCAAAGGATAGCTGTCTTTTGGGCAAGCCTTGTTCAGCTTCTTAAAGTCAATGCACATCCTCCACTTGCCGTTGGCTTTATTGACCAGGACCACGTTAGTGATCCAAGTCAGATAGTTGACTTCTCGAATAAATTCGACATTAAGAAGCTTGTCGACTTCTTCAGATATTGCCCTCTGCCTTTCTGGTGCATGGCCCCAAACTCTTTCTTTCACTGATCGATGCTTGGGATCAATGGCCAGCTGATGTTCCATAACCTCGATGTCAATCCTAGGCATATTCGTCGGAACCCAGGCGAAGACGTCAGCATTCCTCCATAAAAAGGTGATGAGCTGCTCCCAAACTTCATCTTCCAGATTGGAACCAATTTGCACCATATGCTCCGCGTTCTCGTCATTCAAGGGGACGGTCACAAGATCTTCTATGGGCTTGCCCCATTCTTTGGTAAGGTCATCGCGAACATCAAGCCCGTCAACTGGGTAAGGGTCAAGTCGAGTGCCATTTTGTAAGACGATGGAGTAGTAGTGGTAGGCTAATGCTTGATCACCTTTGATTTTACCTATTCCATTGTTTGTTGAGAATTTTATCTTCAGGTAATAGATCGACACCACAGCTCATAGTGCATTCAGACCAGGTCGGCCGAGGATTGCGTTGTAAGTGGAGGGGGCTTTCACCACCAAAAAGTCAACCCACGTCTTGGCCTGCTTTAGATATTGCCCTGCAATCACGACTAGAGTTATCATTCCCTCTACTGGTATAGTGTCACCAGTGAAGCCGACCAACGGAGAGCTCATGGATCCCAGGCGATTATCGGGTATGAACATTTTAAAGAAATCATCATAATAAAGAACGTCAGCAAAACTTTCATTATCTACCAAAATGTGGTATACATCATAATCATCAATGTTTAAAGAGATTACAATCGCATCGTTGTGCGGGAACTGGACTCCTTAGGCATCCTCATTGGTAAAAGTAATGGGCTCCTCAGTCCTCTACCTCTTCTCAGGCTCTGTCGATCCGCTAGCCTCCACACGTCGAAGTCTCCTAGAGATGGTGTTAATGATGCCAATCGGGGGCCAATCTTCTCGCTGCTCCTTGCCCGTCGATGGTTCTGGCGGTGGGGGTGCTCTCGGCCGATCCTCCTATTCTTTCGATCGATGTTACAGGAACCGGCCAAGCCTATCATGCCTGATGAGTTCCTCGATCTCATCTTGGAGCTAGATGCACTCTTCTATATCGTGATTGTGATCGCGATGGTAGAGGTAGAATTTGCTAGGATTATGCTTGTTGGGATGAGTGTGCATCCTTTCCGATCTCGGTAGTTGCTCCCTAATCTTCATCAGTACTTAGATTTTTGGAGCATTGAGAGGAGCGTAGTTGTGGAATCTTATGAAGGGAGAGCTCCATCGTGCCCTTCTATCCAGGCTTCTTCGCCTCTGGGCCTGGGTAGGAGTTCGGGCTCGCTTACACTCCGGAGGAGTTCGGGAGCGTGGCCGAGCTCTGCTCGATTTTTCTTCAATCGTGGGCACATTCGGTTTGCTCACCTATCATTCCTAGGCGGCTTCATTATCCCTGGCCTTAAAGGCCTCTTCAACTTGGGCATAACCTTCAGCCCGAGCTAGTATATCGACAAAATCCCTGGGGTACTTCTTCTCTAGGAAGAACAGTAAATCATTCTTCTGAAGGCCGTCCTTGAGTGTGGCCATTGCAACAGACTGGTCTAAGTTTCGGACCTCCAATGCAGCAGCATTAAACTGGGTGACATAAGCCTGGATAGATTCTCCCTCCTTCTGCTTGATATTCATCAGAAAATTCAAACCTCGGCAGGAACGTCAGCTGCTAATGAAATGAGCTACAAACTAATGGCTCATTTGATCGAAGGAAAAGATGGTACCTAGCTTAAGGGCCGAATATCAGTTCCTTGCGGCTCTCTTGAGGGTGGATAGAAAAGCCCGGCATAAAATGGCGTCTGATGCACCATGGAGTAGCATCATTATCCAAAAGGCCTCCAGGTAGTCGACTGAATCAGTGATCCCATCGTAGCTCTCAAACTGAGGGAGCTTGAAGTTCGATGGGATCGATTCCTACATAATCTTCTAAGAAAAAGGAGGGTCAGTGCAAATATCATTACCATGGGAGGTGGGAGCATGATGGAGTTCTTTAATTCATCGGCTCATTTTCTAGAGCCTTTGATCCAAGAGATCTTCATGGTCATTGATCTTTAAGGTTTTTTGATGGAACAGAGGCAAAGCTCCCCCCGAGGTTGAGTCATGGTCTGAGCAAGGGCTCTCTACCTTTTGCTTCCCTTTTTTGGGGGTCGTCGGCCGACTGACCCAAGTCGGTCGCCCCCAGACCGAGTTCTTTGGCTCTCGAGAAACCTGCTTCGATCGAGATGGCATCGAAGATGGCTGCTACTGCCGCATGGCCTGCACTGCTTTAGTGAGACCATGGACCTACTGGATCAGTAGGTCGAACTGCACCGTGTCCACCATCGCAAGCAGTGGGGCTTGAGACGTAGGAGACGAAACAGGGGTGGAAAGATCTAGATAAGATCTAGCTATGGAGGTAGTTGATCGCTGGGTTGAAGCCTTTCTGGGGGGCATCCTCGAGAGGTCAAGAGGAAAAGTAGGACTCTAGTCGGGATGAAGAGGGATCTCTGCCATGTATTCCTTCAAGAACAAGAGAACCTCAATAACTTGAACCCTCCTTCTAGCGCAAATTCTATTGGCGCAAAATCTGATCATTGCCAGAGTCGAAGCTAGATTTGGAGAGGACAAGATCACCGTCGGGACCTACAAAATAAGTCACGTCCAGAGTCTAGGGTGGTGGCTTCGGCAAGATCCTCCAACGATCAAGTCAGCTCTTTCGACCAATAGAAATGAAATACGTAGAGAGATTCTAGCAGAGTTTTGAGGAAGAGAAGAAGAGCTTCTCCTATGAAAGCATATCTGAAGGGTCCTTTATATGGATGGAGCCTGTAACAAATTAATAGTGACAGTCGTAACCATCCGATAGTGGGCTGTTTAGGGCCATGTGGAGTTTGTTATGGGGGATAGTGTTTGTTGTCGTGATGTGCAAGCTCGTCGGGGTCCAACAATCGAAACTCGAATGGAAGAGATTGATGGTTCTTTTGGCTATATCAAGGATGAGTGCCGAGGTCCTTTGGAGCTACTGGATGGAGTTTGGAGGGAGTTTAGCTATTTGGAGGAGTCCGTCTGAAGAAAAAATTTGGAAGGAGTTTGATTGTTGGAGAAGTTCGACTGAATGAAAAGTTTGATAGGAGTTTGACTATTGGAGGAGTCCGACTGGAGGAGTCTGGCTGAAGAAGAAGTTCAGAAGAAGTTCAACTATTGGAGGAGTCTGACTGAAGGAGAGAAGTCTAGAAGGAGTTGACCATTGGAGGAGTCCGACTGAAAGAAAAGCCCAGAAGGAGTTCAACTGTTGGAGGAGTCTGGCTGATGGAGGAGAGTCTGACTGTTTCAGTTGAAGGAAGTCCAACTAGTCTGGCTGAGAGGAGTGACTCGAGAGGAGTTCAACTATTGAAGGAGTCCGACTGGGGGAGGAGTCTGGTGAAGAAGAATCGAGAGGAATCTGACTGTTGGAGGTGTCTGACTGAAAGAGAAGTTTGGGAGGAGTTCAACTATTGGAGGAGTTCGGCTGGGGGAGGAGTCTGGCTGAAGGAGAAGTTCGAGAAGAGTCTGATTGTTGGTGGAGTCTGGTTGAAAGAGAAGTTCGGAAGGAGTTCAACTGCTAGAGGAGGCCCAAGGTTTAACCATGGAGCCTGCTGCTGGGCGGGATCCTTCTAAGATCAAGCATCTAGCTGAACTTCGATAAGAGTGGGTTTATTTCCAACAATCATCTTCTTATTCTGCTCCTCTGTCAACTCCTCTATCAAGTTGCACCCCACTTGAATCCAGCTTGGGGTGGAGATGACTAATGGTGGCCTTGCAATCCATAAACCCGACCTTCTAAGCAATAGTCAACCCCTCTACAACCTCATCTTCAAACTCTCAAAAAACTTTATACTCTGCCAGTGCCTGAGAAGCTGACTCTTATGCTTGAGCTTCAGCAGTAGAAGCTTTCTCCTCTACTTCCTAAGCAACCTTCTCAGCATCTTGTTAGGATAGATCCGTCAACTGCAGAACACGGTTCACCTACCTAAGATTACCTATAGGAGATATGGCACCACCTATTGCTATGAAAAGATAGAAGAAGGCAAACAAACATAATCATATATATGATTCGGCCAAGTGCCTACATCCACGGGACATGAAATACTTCACTGCCGAGAAAGAACAATAGAGGAGATATAATCTCAACTCACCAACCCACTCTCTCAATCCAAAAGTACTCACCCATATAATGCTCTCATAGTAATCCCAAGAAGATCCCCCCACAAATCTACCGGTCCAGGGTCCTCGACATCTTTAGACACTCTACGATCCTCTCAACCTCTACATCAAGCCCCAGTCATTGTCCCTAGGCAACCCCGCCATTCTAGGATACTCCAAGCTTTCTTGATGCTCTTGGTGCTTCCTGAGACCCCTAGCTCTCCCTAAGACCTGACGCTCAGAGAAGCCCCTAGCACTCTCTATTGAGATACCCTCCTCGACTGCTACACCATCGAGCCTCTCTCAGCCCTCGTGCCTCCAGGGTAGCGCTACTACAATACTCTAGTGCTCCCTACCTCATCTCTGCATCGTCTGAGAGAATTTTCTTGAGACTCTCTAACTTCTTAGGTCGTTAGGTCTTCCTATAAGCTCTAATCATCCCAATAGCCATCCAATCAGCTCTCGTGTGCTCTCCTAACCACTAGATAGCACAATAGCTCCATGGACCCCGTGAATAAACCTAATCCATGAGTCAGGGACTGTAAACCCCATGAAAAGACTTCCATTGCATGCCCATGCGCTGTTCACCATTGTGCTATTTGTTAGATATGTGTGACCTAAAAGCCAGATTGGCTGACACTTGTAATACACTTCTAAGAACAAAATTATAATTTTAAGTATAAATAATAAAATGAATTATTTTCTATCATAGTGTATATTTGAAAGTATCTGTGATACATCTCTTGAGTTAATGGTAATGATAGTTCATATTTTTAAGAGTTGAAAATTTAAGACATGAATTTTCATTATTAACTCATAAAATGCTTCTGACTGTAGGATCATCATAAGGATAGTGATTGATCCGGAAGGTTGGTATACGATTACTTTTTTAGGATAGATGAGTCTTGAATCTACAGTATAGAGACACTAGAGCAAGAGTACAAGTAGTCGTTAAAGAATGAGGGCACTGAATGTGACCACCACAAGCAGTCATGAGGAAGTCTACCTTCTCGTCGATGACTGGCTCAAAGCCGTAGTGGTGTATCTGGTTCTTTAACCTAAGGTGCATCGGTAGCTCACCTTAAGGGTGTTATAATTTGACTACACCATAACTCGATCTCCTAGCCATTCGAAACTCTGAGGTGTATGTTGGCTATAGCATGTTCATTATAGGGATTGGATTGCACCAATAGGGGATCTATCTACCTCGATAGATGAGGAGCAGCCCTATGATGATCATGAGAATCAAGTCCATAAGCCCATGGCCATGGTAGAGTGAAATAATAAAAAGAGTTTCTATTAGAATTTTCACATTAGACTTGAATCGAATGATTAATTCATATGATGGAAATTAGAGTTTGATGAGATCACCTTAACCCTAATCCGATCGGAGCTCAAGATAGAGGAACCTAATCACACAGGTAAAGGCACTGAGAGGTTCGCTTTCAATTCTGATGGATTGCTGCCATATGCTGCTAGGTATCACTGATGAATTTTGGAAGCAATTAGAATAATTTAGATGATCGATCATACTAGTTGTTTGAATCAGAAAAGTTCTGATCTATCAGAAGGTATTTCGATGATATCGACAATAGAGATCGCGACATATCCCATTACCATATGGAACTGAACCTAACTAGATCACACTAACAAGGGTTTGGATTTAGATGTCATCAATAGGACTAATTTGGTTCAATTAATTTGAATAAAATTCAATTAGGTTTAAGAAAATCGTGCTAGCACACGATTGAGCCTAATGTTCTCCTTTAATAATCATTAAAGCTTATCTCGACTGAGCCAAATGTATTTGGCTCACTCAAAAACCTTTACTTGATCTGACTGAAGCTTGTTCAGGTTAGAAAAGGGTTGTCTTAATTTATGAGATAAATTTGAGACAACACCTACCATTTTCCATCACCTGCTTAATCTTATTTTTGGACATTGGTCAAATGTTGACCCTGGATACTTAGACATTTGCCCATATGTCATGCACCCATAGGAGAGTACCCAGGGCTTGGTCCCTCTGATAAAATGCAAATAGGAAGGGGATGCATGCTTAGGGAGGCATGCACCCCATGAGGATAAAAGATGGAGTCCCATACAGATGGAACTCCAGGTTGCTTCAGGGGATTAAACACTATGGTGCCAAGAAGTCTTGTTTGACCCAATCTTGGCACCACCTAAGGAAGGTTTTGAGGATCTCTCATCTGATTCGATTAGATGATGTCATCCCACCAATCAGATTTAGATATGATTGCACAAAGGGTTGTGATTGATCAGGATGATGTGGCACTGCATGGTGCAGCAGGATCTATATAAATCCTGTCTGCGCCTAGAATTAAATCCTTATGCCTTTAGCCAATGCCACAAAGCCTCTCTCCCTCCTTCTCCATGCCACCCCCTGGTCCTCTCTCTCCTCTACATGCCCAAAGGGTTTAGGCACGAGTAAGGTGCGATCTAAGCAAGTGAAAGATGCCAGGAAAGGAAGAAGGCAACACTATTGCAAGAGACAACGGTTATTCTTTGAAAGAATTTTGAAGACCTTCAAGATCAGAACTAGATCTAATTTTTAGACGATTGATAGAGAAAGAGAAGATCTTTAGATCCTACCTAAGTGGATATCGGTAGAGGCCAGGTGCTTGCGTGGTTACATCCAGAACCTCAGGCAAACATCAGGATCATCATAGGATAATTAGATTACCCAAAATAAAGGTATAATTAAATTAGATTTAATTTTTATTTTTATTTTATTTTTTATTTTATCAGATCAATAAGATTAGATCTGAAGAGTCTCAGATCTAATTAAGATCATAGAGAAAATATTTTTGAAATATCCCTCTTGATCCAATTAGATCTGAACGAATCTGACCTGAAAAATAGGTTTTTTCCTTCACTGTTCGCCTCCATCGAGCCAGCTTGATCCACAATCGAGCCAGCTCAACTACATCTGACCTGAGCACTACTTTCTATCCACCTAAGAGAGCCAGCTCGAATCCACCTTGAGCCGACTTGATCTCAACCCGAGCTAGCTCGGCTACGTATATGAGCCAGCTCGATTGTATGTTGGTTGATCTTTCTCATGGCTCTTGAATCTTGTTCTTAGCTTATCGTGGATCAAATCTCGAGATGCTATATTTCAATATTCTCCATCTTAATTTGATATTCAACTCCACCTTAAATCTGAGAGCTTCCTATATGATACCACCCCCTTGTCCTGGGGCTACCACCTGCTGCTCATGGATCGGCAAACATAGGAGTCGAGTTAGGTTGCCCGATTCCAAATTGAGTCTCATGCTTGATCCATCTCCATTTGGAGCTCCACCTCGCACTGAGCTCTATATGGCTTTTTCTTCTACATGAGAGCATCCACCTTGATTGTGCCCTTCTTCTAACTTGATCACCACTATAGCAACCCTTAGAACAACCTAACTCCTCCTGGCTCTGATACCACTATTAAGGTAGATCCATCAACTACGGAATATGGATCCCCATCCAAGATCACCTATAGAAGATATGGCACCATCTGTTCCTATGAAAAGATAGAAGAAGATAAACAAACACAATCATATACGTAGTTTGGCCCAAGTGCCTACATCCACGGGACATGCAATGCTTCACTACTGAGAAAGAACAATAGAGAAGATACAATCTCAACCCACCAACCCTCTCTCACAATTCAGAAGCACTCACCCATACAATACTATCATAGTAATCCCAAGAAGATCTCCCTCACAGATTAATCAGTCCAGGGTCCTCGACATTCCTGGACACTATTATCCTCTCAGTCTACATCAAGCCCCAGCCCTTGTCCCTAGGCAACCCTGTCATTCTAGGACACTCCATGCTTTCTTGATGCTCTTGACGCTTCCTGAGATCCATGGCTCTCTCAGAGACCTAGCGCTCGATCTCCCTAAGAAGCCCCTGGCACTCTCTGCTGAGATATCCTCCTCAACTGCTGCACCGTCGAGCCTCTCTCGGCCCTCGTGCCTTCAGGATAGCACTACTACAGCACTCTAGCAGTCCCTGTCTCATCTCTACATCACCTGAGAGGTTGTCAGATCTTCTTATAAGTCCTAATCATCGCAATAGCCATCCGATCAGCTCTCGCATGCTCTCCTGGCTACTAGATAGCACAACAGCTCTATAGACCCCATGAATAAATCTGGTCCATAAGTTAGGGACTGTAAACTCCATAAAAAGACTTCCACTCGCATGCTCGTGTGCTGTTCACCATCATGCTATTTGCCTCCATCGAGCTGGCTCAGTCCATAGTTGAGCTAGCTCAATTATGTCTAGCTCGAGCACCACTTTTTGTCCACCTGAGATAGTTGGCTCGAATCTACCTCGAGCCAGCTCGATCTCACCCTGAGCCGGCTCAGCTGCATATCCAAGCCAACCCGACTGTATGTTGGCTGATCTTTCTCATGGCTCCTGAATCTTGTTCTTGGCTTATCGTGGACCGAATCTTGAGATGCCAAATTTCAACACATCCTTCATTTTCTCTCTTCTTTGTAAGGGTGACCTCGGCTAGATCATCTTCTTTCTCGAGCTCGGTAATTGTCTACTTGTATTTGCTAACCTCGTCTTCCTTCTTCTTCAATACAACCTCCAATGAGGCAATCTTCTCCTGAGAAGGAGCCTATTCGACATCTAACCGAGCAATTTCCTCTTGATATTTTTTCTTGCACTATTCAATAGCGTAGGCCAGTTCTTCATGTTGGAAAATATGCAGGGTTTCACGCATAGATTTCAAAATTTTTTCGAAATTAATGCAGCAGAAGACATAGATTAAACAGTTTAATCTACAATATGCATGTAATCAAATTATAAAATCCTACACAAGGATCTATAACATATTATGATGTAAATATAAATCTAAAATAAATTAATCATAAGTGGTATTGATCATATCAATACCTAGACCTAGAATAATTCTAGATCTAATCCTAGATCACATCTAGGTTACCAAGAGATCAGATCTCTTACCTTTGCATAGGTCAAGAACTACGTTGTTAATTTTCTTTATTGCTTTTAGAGTCGTACATGCATTCAGTCTCTACAGGTGATCCACACGAATCTGCAACACAGGTCGGAGGTTCATCGAACGAAGATCTTCTCGAAGTGCTAGCTTCTCATGGATCCCTCCTGATGGTCAATCAAATATATATTCTTCGGATCTCTTGGACACTCCAAGAGATGAAGAACATGAGGAGGAATAAGGGAGAAATCTAACCCTTGCATCTCCCATAAATCAGAAATAAAAACATATGGAAAAAACCTAAGAGATGACAAATCTTCTCCTTCAGGACATCAACGGTTGATGCCCTGAAAATATCTCTATGCTAGGATCAAAGAAGACCTTCTCCTCTAGACTTTTTTCTATTTTTCCAAATCTCACACCCACATATTTTTCTCATAAAAATCTCACAAATAAAATGGAGAAGAAGGGCTCTCAAGGAAATCCTAAGAGAAGCCCTTCTTCTCTTCTTCTTCTCGCATCAAGACATGATCAAATCATGTCCAAAGATGATCATTATGCTTCAATGCCTTGAAGCATGAATCCCCACACCAACATGCTTCCTCTCTCTCAGATTTTATCATATAAAATCATACAAAGAAAATAAGAAGAGAGAAAACTAAAAAGAAATACAAGAGAAGATATTCTTTCTCTTACCTTGTCTTCATCGAGACATCAATGTTTGATGTCCAAAAGAAAGGATCTCCTCCAAGAGTCTTAGTGCCTCAAACATCCACACCCCTCCTCACTTTTTTCTAGTTTTTTCCATGATTTTTTTGGGATTTATCACATCCTCTAACCATCTAAAAGGAGGTGCCCAATATATATGGATGACTAGGTCAAACCTAGTCTTTTATGGATTCCTATGGGCCCCTCCCATAAATATTTTCATGCATCCTCTTAATCTCACACACAAAAACTAGGGGAGAAAGGGTGGCAGAAAAAAAATTGGCATGGGAAAAGTGGGTGCACAAGAGGAGGGAAGAGTTTAGGTCAAAAAGGGCTCTTCCTAGTAGGAAACAAATCACAACTTCCTTCTAGTTTTGACCAAGTCAAATTTTATACCAAATAATCTAGATATTGGGGCATGGGATACCATGTTTAAGTAAGAAATAATTCACGTAAACATCAAGAATTAATGTGGGGCATGGGCTTTTCTTAGGTGCAAGGAAAGTGAGAGAGTCCCAGTCCAATTGGGACTCCTCTTGTTTGACTAGGTCAAAATAGGTTTGAACCTAATTTATATCTTATTTAAATTAGATTAAATACAACCCAAATAAGAATGATTCTAGTCCAACTAGAAGTCTAATTAAATTAAATTAAATTAAGATTTAAATCTGATTTAAATCTTAAATCAATTAGGTGCACCCAAGTCCTAGTTAAACAAGAAATTATACTTTCTTGTAATTAGCTTATCCAATAAACCAACTAGACTTAATCAAATTAAATTCAAATCAATTTTAATTAAATCTAATTCAATTAGATTTGATATCAGCCTAAATGCTCAATCAAATTGAGCCAATTAGCAATCCAATTGCTAATCAATCCTCCTATAACACTTGTATTAGTTCAAACATCAATTATATTAATGGATTGACTTTAGAATGATTTTCAATCATCGATTAACCATCTGATCAGGTTATAAGCTCTAATGTGTATGACCCCATAGGTCTGAACCTAAGTCGATAGCATAGGAATCAATTTCTATACCAATCGAAGTTACCATCTAGCAATGGTTCCTGACGTCTGGATAGGTCAAATATATGCAAAGCAATATTCTTAGAACCCTGGCCCATGGTTATCGTATAATTCATCCCTATGACCAATAATACTCAAGATGACTTCGAGTATGTTGTCAAACACTCATACAAGTCCTCTTTATTGTGTCTCAAAATTTCACAAATCTCGTGACACCTCACGAGGATTACCCAGGCCTAGTGATGCGGGACAGCCTAAAAAAAAAGAAAGAAAAAAAGAAAAGACCAAGCTTTCTTCCATTCATCAATAATAAATTACATCCAGCCATGGCACATTATTCTCAGGATAGACAATATAGTTGCCTATGCTCTGCTCAGGAGGCATGACTGATTGACACGAGACCAAAGCACGATCAATCTAAATGATGCTGATGAATGCTATTTTAGAGATCAGTAAATAACTAGCAATAATAAAGTAAATATATAGATAGCAAAAATTAAACATGCTCATGAATAATTGCAAAAAAAAAAATATAAATTGAATGAAGGATAGTAAGAAATTAAGCCTGTAAGAAAATTCAAAAAAAAGATAAGAAAAATTTGGATCGTGGTAGTTAAGAAACTATCCTGATTAGGGCTCTTAATCTTTTAACCAAGCAGATCTATCGATAAAGAACTGGATCTTTACCAACATCGGATCTTAAAAAAAAAAATAAGCAAAAATTAAAGATCAGTTGAGAAGGAACGAAGGTCCTTATCAACATTTGATCTGTAGAATAATAGATCACTCTCTCTCTATATATGATAGATGAAAATCTTAGAGGAGACAGATCTTTTTTTGATGGAATAGGCTTATGTAGGTAGATGGTGAAGACGAATCGAGGTCATAGGAACACTGAATCTCAAAAAAATGAAGGCTAAAGTGATAGAAAAACGTGGGCCTCACACCCTCCCCTCGTGGGGCGATTTTGGGTCTCACTCCCTCTCCCTCTTGGAGCGACCAACATAAGTATTTATGAAAATTGTAAAGTGATTCATTCATTCATTGTCCCCTTCATGAAAGATACATGGATTTATATAAGACCCTAGGGTCCTATTTCTTTAGGAATCCTATTCTCTTTACAAGAAAAAAATCAACCCTCCCAACAAAAAAGTAAAACATTATGTATGGTTTCCAAATACAATAATATACCATATCTATCTTTTATGGAACCATAGGGAAGAAATCAGCCTTTTAACAAAATAAGTAAGAAATCAAAAACTCTTAAGAAATCCTAGGAAAGAAAAGGAACTTCATGTGGGCGCTTGATGCCTGGCATAACTTGGCATGAGGATCCTTGGGCATGGCACATGCTGGCATGTGTATTTCCTCCCTAGGCATGTGGAGGGTGGTGGCTCCAAAGATGACATGGACCAAGCTTGCTTCTTTATGATGGTCTCTTTCCAAATAAGGCTCAATCCAAAATAAACCCAAGTATGGTCCTATGGATCCAAAACTAAATGCATGAAAAGAACTAATTGATTAAATCAAAAGGACTAGAACAAAATAACTGAAGTAGATTATTCTGATATGACTTATTCAATCTAAATTGAATCTAAATTATGTTATCGACTTCTGGTGGCTCTGGTGTCCCCACCAATTCTCTCGAAATGGGGAGAACTTGACCCTTTCGAGTGGGGGTCGATTCTGCTCTGATGATTCTCAAGCAAATCGAGATCAATATGCTGTAGCTCTTCTCGAGTGATCTAGGTATCCTCGGACTTTGATCGACCTCACCATCTAACTAAGTACCACTGATAGCCTCGACTCTGGGTGGAGATGATCTGCTCATCCAAAATTCTCTCAATCTGATCATGCTTTGACATTTTGGCTGGTGGACATTCAGGAATAGGCTCTCTCTCAAAGGTTAGTTTAGGCTCAAATGGCTCACTAGGTATCCAAGTTGGCTCTTTATAGGCAACGAGATCTGCAACATTAAAAGTAGAACTAATTCCAAAATTAGAAGGTAAGTCCACAACATACGCATTTGGTTCGATCTTCTTTAAAATCTTAAAAGGACCTGCTCCTCGACCATGTAACTTCTTGATGGTTCCTAATGGAAATCGTTTAGGCCTCATTCGAATCATCACATAATCTTTTTCCGCAAACTCTTAGGCACGTCGATGAGAATCTACATTCTGTTTATAAATTTTATTACTAATACTAATTTTTTTACTGATCTCTTTATATAAACTCTTGACATGCTGTGCAAATGACTCTGTAGATTCGGAAATTCTAGCATGCATGGGCAGTGGGATAAGATCTATTGGTTTTCTAGATTGATATCCATGAACTACTTCAAAGGACTCATGCCAATGGACCTATTAACAGAGCTATTATATGCAAATTTAGCTCGGGGCAATAAAAGATCCCAGTTATCCATATGTTCTCCAATCAAGCAACGCAATAAATTTCTAAGACTCCTATTGACCACTTCAATCTGACCATTTGTTTGTAGGTGAAAGGCAGAAGATAATTTTAATTTTGTGCCTAGAAGGTGCCATAGGGTTTTTCAAAAGTAACTCATGAATCTAACATCCCTATCAGACACAATGGTTTTGGATAATCCATGCAATTTAATAATCTCATCAAAGTATATTCTTACAACTTTTGAAGCATCCGACGTTTGGCAATATGATAAAAAATGGGCCATTTTTGAAAACCTATCTATAACCACTAGAACTGAATCATGCTTCCTAACTGTCTTAGGTAAGTCTAGAATAAAATCCATGCTAACGTCTTGCCAAGGACAGTCTGGTATAGGTAAGGGTGTGTATAGGCCTGTGTTCTATTTTCTTTGCTTGGCCACGGCACACGTTCTACACTGGGCAATAATTCGAGCGACATCTCTTTTCAAGCTTGACCAAAAGAACTAAACTTTTATCAATTCTATGGTTTTATTCCTAGTAAAGTATCCAGCTAATCCTCCAGCGTGTAGTTCCCAAACTAGAAAAACTCTTAAAGATGTACGAGGAACACACAGCCTAGCTCCTCTAAATAAGTAACCATCCTGAAGGATATATTCACTGTATTCTCTAGATGGTCCTTTTTGTAAAATGGTAAGTATGTTGCCAAAATTTGGACACTCCTCATAATCTTCTTTAATCTTATCAAAACCAACAACCTCTATACTAATGATGGACAACAAAGTATGACGACGACTTTGGGCATTAGCAGTGCAATTTTCTACACTTGCATAGTGTTTCAAAACAAAAGTATAGGCTTGCAAAAACTCGACCCACCTACCATGTCTATGATTTAGTTTCTTTTGAAAATTTAGGAATCAAAGGGCTTTATGATCTGAGTATAAAATAAATTCTTGCAGTAGTAGGTAATGTCTCTAGTATCTTAGGGCTTGGACTACCGCATAAAACTCCTTATCGTAGGTAGAATACTTTAGTTTAGAATCGTTAAATTTCTCGCTAAAATATGCTACCGGATGACCTTCTTAACTAAGGACACCACCAATCCCAACCCCTAACGCATCGCATGCTACTTTAAAAACCTTAGAAAAATTAGGTAAACATAGGACTGGGGCATGGGTCATTTTATTTTTAATGTTTAGGAAGGCTCTATTGGCTGCTTTAGTCCATTCAAAATCTTTCTTTCTAATACAGTCAGTGATGGAAGCGGCTATGGTGCTAAACCCTTTTATGAACCTACGATAAAATATTGCTAATTCATGAAAACTTCGCACATCATGCACACTCTTGGGTACTGGCCACTCAACTATTACTTTGATCTTTTCAAGATCAGCAGACACACCATTGGGGGTAACAATAAAACCTAAGAAGTTGACACGGTCCATCATGAAAGCACATTTCTTAGAATTGGCATACAAACTCTCTATTCTAAGGACTTGGCAGACTTTTCGAAGATGATCTAGATGGTCCTCCCTAGTTTGACTATAGATCAAAATGTCATCAAAGTACATGACTACAAACACTCCTATAAACGGTCATAGTACTTGGGTCATCAATCTTATGAAAATACTAGGGGCATTAGATAACCCAAATGGCATCACCATCCACTCATATAAACCATCTTTCGTCTTTAAAGTAGTTTTCCGCTCATTTTTTGATCTAATCCTTACTTGATGGTAACCACTCTTGAGATCAATCTTAGAGAAAATAGTGACTTCGGTCATCATATCTAGCATGTCATCTAACCTAGGAATGGAAAAATGATACTTAATGGTGATCTTGTTAATGGCATGACTATCTATGCACATCCTCCATGTTCCATCCTTCTTTAGAGTCAATAGTGCAGAAATTGCATAAGGACTTAAACTCTCTCTCACGAATTCTTTTTTCATTAACTCTCCAACTTGCCTTTGTAGCTCAGCATGCTCAGTGGGGTTCAACCTATAATGGGGCAAATTGGGTAGGATAGATCTAGGTACCAAATCAATGGCATGCTGAATGTTTCTCATGAGTGGTAAGTGATCTGGGAGATCCTTAGAAAAAATATCATGAAATTCACTAAGAATGCTGACTACTTCTATGAGATGATCTATCTTAGGGTCCTCACGAACTTCTCTCGTAGCAATCATCCAAATTGGTGATCCTTTACTCACGATCATCTCTAATTCCTTAGCACTTATCAGATGGAGGCTTTTCTTTTTGATATTTTTTTTTAGTCCATCACCTATCTTTCTATTCATAGCCTTAGGTAGGAAAGGATTGATCGTGATCTTCTTACCCTTATGAGTAAAACTATAGGAGTTGGTTCAGCCATAAATCGTAACATCATTGTCAAACAGCCAAGGCCGACCTAATATGATACTTCCGACTTTCATGGATAAGACATCACACCAAACATGATCCTGATAAGAATGGAGTTGGATGAAAATACGACATCTAAGTTTGATGAAAATAGAGGAGGAATCTATCCAAGACACATGGTATGGGCTGGGATGATCTACAGGAGCTAATCCTAATTGCTTAACCATGTCGGTGGAGATGGCATTGATACAGCTACCACTATCAATGATCATCTTATAAATTTTATCACTAAATTTTATGAAGGTATGAAAAATAGAAGTCCTATGCCAGTCTTCACTCTCCTTAGTCTGTGCTAGAACATACTTAACGACTCCAAGCCTAAGGTCTAACTCCGATGCAACAAAACTTAGGATTTTTTCAGTATTCTCAAACTACTCGACTAAGTCTAGATCAGCTTCATAAACTTCCTCCTTATTATTTTCTAGAGTTTTCTCTTCTAATTCTTTCATAAATAACAATTGGTTGGGACATTATGTAACAAAATGATCGTAACCATGGCACTTGAAGCAGTGGGATCGAGAACTACTTTCCTTAGATAACTCTCCTACAACTCTTTTTTCTTTATCTTCTTTTCTCATAATAGGATTTGTAGGTGGAGGTCCATTACTAGGAGTCTGGGTAGTATTAGGTCTCGATCCAGAAGGGATTACTTGACTGGGTTAAAGATGACGGATGGTCGAATACCTAAAAAATCTCTCAAAGTCTAGGGCAAGTTGATAAGCTTGTTCTAACGTGGTTACCTCTTGCAAAAAGAGCTCACACTAGATATCTTCTCGTAATCCAGCTCTAAATCTAGATAAGGTAACAATCCTATCTTCAGTTACTCCACATCTCATAAGGTACTCATCGAATCTCGTGATGTACTTTGTGACTGATCTATTTTCTTGAGTAAGTCTCTGCTACTGATCTAAAAATCTTTGTTGGTAGGAGGTGGGGAGGTATTTTTCTTTGAGTTTCTTCTTCATTTCATCTCAGATTTCTATCGAATCTTATCTTCTCTGATTGAGAAGACGTTCAACACTTTCTCAATAAAGTCGGACTTGCCTAACCAACTTCATCCTAGCAAATCTAACTCTCCTTGCTTCAAACATTTCGTACCATCCAAAATAGTGGTCCATGCCCGATTTTTAATCTAGGTACTCTCTCGGATCTAGACAACCATCAAAATTTGGGACTTGGATCTTCACATTCCTAAGGACATGATCATCTTGGTTGAATTGGTTATGATGGGGCTATGCTGCAATAGATCGATCTAGGTCGAGGTTCCTTCTTTTCTATCCTATAGGTAATTGGGGAGACTCAAGTTCAGATTATTTTTGCCTAGCTTCTTCTAGTACTATTATTCTTTCACTCATGATTTTCATAAAATCTTTCATATCATCAAACTTCTCAGTCAGGGCAATAATGATGACTGCTGTATTAGGATCCATGTTGGTACTGGGTGAAGAAGTAGGATATTGGTCTTGGGTACCTGATCTAGTGATCATGCAAGTCCAGGATGCAGGAATAAGATGTAGTAAAAAAGAAAAAAATGCTAAAAAGTAAATTATAAAATTTAAATTATGAAAATTTAACTTACAGGAATTTTAAATTATAGAATTTAAACTAAAGTCCTAACCAATCTGGCTCTGATACCAAATTGATGCGGGACAGCCTAAAAAAAAAGAAAAAAAAAAGATCAAGCTTCCTTTCATTCATCAATAATAAATCACATCCAATCGTGGCACATTATTCCTAGGACAGACAGTATAGTTGTCTATACTTTGCTCAGGAGGCATGACTGATTGACATGGGATCAAAGCACGATCAATCTAAATGATGCTGATGAATGTCATTTTAGAGATCAGTAAATAACTAACAATAATAAAGTAAATAGACAGATAGCATAAATTAAACATGCTCATGAATAATTACAAAAAAAAATATAAATAGAATGAAGGATAGCAAGAAATTAAGCCCGCAAGAAAATCTAAAAAGAAGATAAAAGGAATCCAAATTGTGGTAGTTAAGAAACTACCCTGATTAGGGTTTTTAATCTTTTAACCAAGTAGATCTATCAATAAAGAATTGGGTCTTTACTAACATTGAATCTTAAAAAAAATATAAGTAAAAATTAAAGATTAGTTGAGAAGGAATGAAGGTTCTTATCAACATTTGATCTATAGAATAATAGATCACTCTTTCTCTCTCTACATGATAGATAAAAATCTTGGAGGAGATAGATCTTCTTTTGGTGGAATAGGCTTATGTAGGTAGATGGTGAAGACGAATCAAGATCGTATGAATACTGAATCTCAAGAAAATAAAGGTTAAAGAGATAGAAAAAGGTGGGCCTCACACCCTTCCCTCGTGGGGCAATTTTAGATCTCACACCCTTTCCCTCTCGGAGCGACCAACACAAGTGTTTGTGAAAATTATAAAGTGATTCATTCATTCATTGTCCCCTTCATGAAAGATACATGGGTTTATATAGGACCCTAGGGTCCTATTTCTTTAGGAATCCTGTTTTCTTTACAAGGAAAAAATCAACCCTCCCAACAAAAAAGTAAAATATTATGTATGGTTTTCAAATACAATAATATATCATATCTATCTTTTATGGAACCATAGGGAAGAAATCAGCCTTTTAATAAAATAAGTAAGAAATCAAGAACTGTTAAGGAATCCTAGGAAAGAAAAGGAATTCCATATGGGTGCTTGATGCCTGGCATAACTTGGCATGAGGATCCTTGGGTATGGCACATGCTGGCGTGTATATTTCCTCCCTAGGCGTGTAGAGGGTGGTGGCTCCAAAGATGACATGGGCCAAGCTTGCTTCTTTATAATGGTCTCTTTCCAAATAAGGCTCAATTTAAAATAAACCCAAGTATGGTCCTATGGACCCAAAACTAAATGCATCAAAAGAACTAATTGATTAAATCAAAAGGACTAGAATAAAATAACTTAAGTAAAGTTATTCTGATATGGCTCCTTCAATCTAAATTGAATCTAAATTATGTTGTCGACTTCTGGTGGCTCTGGTATCCCCACCATCTAGGTTTTGCTAAATTGAAACATAGCGAGACATTCTCTTTCTGAAGTTAATCAGGAGTGGTCAATCCCATCTTGACTCACACACCGACTTAACTAGTACTTGACTGTACCCAAAAATCTTTCGAACCTATATTAGAAATACAGGCAGTCCAGCACCAAAGTATAGTGAGTTGCTTGCAAGTCACCATGGTGATCTCAGGTCGGAAGGACACTTATATCCATTGGACTTAGCTAGCTACACTTGACAGTAGAGTGCTACATTGATCATGTTCAGTACAGATGTACTCCTACATCTCACCTGAATACCATACCAGTGTCTCTACACCACTTGATTATGAGGACAACCAATGCATATGGCATACAGCAACCTACACTCGATAAGTTATCATTCTTATTAATAACTTATCATTTGATCGTGAACAATTTAAGAACCATCTGATAAATCCTTCTTTATCGATTGATGGTGGTTCTAAGGGCTTCATCATAATTTAGAAGTTCATTTAAGGAAAATAGAACTTTTATGATGAATCAGCCAAATTACTTTTATTATTAGATAATTCATATACTAATTTCAATCATCTACTATTTAGATGATTGGCTTTAGGATACATTTTTCAACAACTTTGACTTAGACTAAAGCCATTCAAAATGATATCAAATATCCTATCTTCCACTGAGTTCGTAGAACTCCTTAGTTCCGAGGCCTTAGCAAATGGGTCGGTCAAATTCTCCTTTTACATCGATCTTCTAAAGATCAATGTCACGCAGATCTAATATCTAAGGTGAAAGCAATGCAGAATATGTTGGCTCTTGGGTTCTTTAGCCTGAACTATGATTCTAGTGCTATGATAGGACTGGACCATTGATGGAGGGTGCCACTTCCAACCAGTTAATGAACCTCAGCAACTATGTAACTTACATGGCAACATCATATGCTACGATGTACTCTACATCACTAACTGAATAGGCTAAAGTATACTGCTTGGAACCTTTCCAGCAAATTACTCCTATAATTAGGGTATGACCCGACATTCTCTTATTGTCATCTTGTTCTAAAATTAAAACATTCATATATTTTAAGTCAGTATTTTCATATTTGAGTCACTGAATCTTAGTATTTCATAAATACTTAAGGATTATTTATTCAATCTTTCAGTGGCTCTCATTTAGATCAGACTGGTATCTGCTCACTATCTCTAGTGAGTATACCATGTTTAGTCTCATACATGGAGAAATAAGATGATAGCTAAATCTTTATTCCTTGCAATGTTGGAATGTCATTCCTGATTAAGAAAATTTTATCCTCAAACATCACAAGAAATAACACTACAAAATATTTTGCCCAATTATAAATAGAGGGTTTGTCTTTGTTCATAACAAAGATATACATTCAGAACGTATGTTCGAACTCTGAGATGATACTCAAATGGATTTTATAGGTCCTTACCTTCCCATCTGTGCTACTCTAATCTTATTAAAAATCCATTTACACTTAATGGATTTTATCCCTTCAGGTGAATCAACTAGTTGCCATACATTATTGATTTTCATAGACTTTAATTTGGATCATGTGGCTCCAAGTCACTTCTCAGAGTTGGACTACTACATTGTATCGCTATAGGTGATTGGATCCTTGTTATTCTGATTAAGCTCAACAGGATCGTCATCCCAGACCTAGATACTAAAGTATCTATTTGGCTAATATGGTACTCTACCGGATCTCCTTAAAGGTGATACTTTAATGGGCTCTGAATTTGATCTGATCAAATTCGATTCTATAGGTTTACTAGATTACGTCGGTTCTTTTCTACCAGTCAAATTTTTTTAAGTTTAACTTGACAGGCATCAGTTCCTTCTCTAAGAAACTCCTTTCTAAAAGGAATGCCCTACTACTGAAGAACATCTCATGTACTTCAGTATGGTAGAATTAATCATCCTTAAATACCTATTAGACTAGGATCCAAGTTTATCTATGTGCAAATCTATGACATAAGCCAATCAACCCCAAACTCGAAGGTGAGAGAGTCTAGATCTATGCCCGATCCATATCCCATATGGAGTCTTTACAACAGATTTACTTGGAATAAGTTCAGAGTAAAACTAGTAGCCACAAGAGCACAACCCTGAAGTAGGTAGACAAGTGAATCCTATCGTGGTTGAACCAAGTCTAACAAAGTTTAATTTTCTCCTTCAGATATATTATGTTCCGAAAAAAAAATTCACTAAGAGAGAATCTAATTCTCTCCTAGATATGTCATAAACTCACTGGATAAGTATTCGCCTCCTCGATCTGATCAAAGAATTTTAATATCTTATCTAGTTTATTTTTCTATTTTATTATTGAATCGTTTCAACATTTTAAATAATTCAGGCCAGACGCACCCATGCCTAGATAGGTTATCTGTAATGAAATATTAATATCTTTCTTTGGCACTTAAGTTCATAGGTCCACATACATCACTATGTATGAGACTTAGAACTTTATCGGCTCCTTCACCTTTTTCAGTAAAAGATGACTTCGTCATCTTTCCAAGAAGACAAGATTCACAGGCTATCAATGATTTGCAATCATTAATGTCGAGGTTTTCCACTCAAGTTAACTTGTTTATCCCATTCTTGTCAAGACGACTAAGCCTATAATGCCAAAGATAGACATCCATAACATAATCTAACTTGGGTGTGTACATTACTCTTAATAGACTTTATAAATATTAAATATTATTTTTTTATTATCCATGTATTATTATAATATTATTTATAATAATATCATAATAAATCTCTTTATTGATAAATGATAACCATCTCTGACCAAAAGGCCATCAAAGATCTTATTTATCATAAACGATGGACAATAGTGACAATCACTCAAAATGATATCTTTTGAAAATAAGCTTGACAATTCCTAAAGCTAGGATTGGAACAAGATTTTCATCCCCAACATTCAGATATTTGTCATCATTTTTAAATATCTCACTTGTAGTCTTTGCAACAAATTACATAAAACTACCGGCATCTAATACCCATGTAGTAGAATTATATACAGAGAAATTTCAAAGTGTTAGCATATAACATCCTTAATGAGTAATTTTTGCTTCTTTCTCTTATTCAGCTTGTTATGGTCAAGGAAAGCAAAACAAATCTTCTTCCTATGACCCTACTTCTAACATTAGAAGCACTATGCCTGATTTGGGTTAACCTTGGACTAATTATTTTGACTAGACTTTGAAGCCTCAATACGAACCCATTCGTACTACTGAACCAAATTCAACTTTCGATGCTAATTATCGAAGTTGGATCCCATAAGTCATCACTGTCTAACAGTGATAGGAGCAATTAGGGTTTAGCCTTAATTTGAGAAAAGAGAACATTAACCTAAGTACATGAATTGTATTAAGCCTAGAGATCCAAGTCGTCATATGATGGATGATAATTCCATTAGTCAACAAGCACCAGACCTTTGGGCCTGCAATGATTATTGAGTTAATGGTCCCATTATCAAACACCTTAATGGGAGGCTATGACTCAATAATCCCCATAACTTTATTATTTTAAGAACCTAATAATTTTAGAGGATTTAAACTATTAGTGATTTAAGGATAGAAAGGATATCGACCAATTTGCTCCCACTGACTTCACCAAGTCAAGTCCTTCCACTGACTTCAAAAGTCATTGATGAGGACTAGAATCAATTACGGTCCATGGGCACCTAAATTAGTCTCATTGAATAAAATCAGTCACACTAATTTTCTATGTGACATGGGTTAGCACGAATCAATGAGCAACCTAATCAAAAACTGATTAACCACATTGGCTAGATAAGTGAGATCGATGGAAGGGTCTGCCAAGGCTTACCTTAGACACCATCAGAAATGGTCAGATAGGCAAGCTGCCAATTAAAAATCATCGATCTGGGATGTCAGACTTACTTTAGATATCAATTGATTTATCAATTTTGATTTGGTCTGCCTAAAGACTCGAGCTCAACCACTGAGCCACGATCAGCATCCATTTGTTAAATGTATGGACTTTGATCAACTATAACTATTAAAGTGATCTATAGAAATGACCTAATCCTAATTAACTATTAATTAGGTTTGATCAATTTCTTGACTAAGTTCATATTTAATCTAATCCTAGGTCTAACCCAGTTAAGGATCTGATCAAAGCTAACCCATTTTTCTTTAACCCATGTTTTATGAAATTATCTTAGGATCTTCAAATCACAAACCTAGATCCTAAACAATCACTTAATTCTCAATTAAGTTCAAGACTTATGGGTTTAGGTTCATGAAATCTCAGAACTAATTTTTGACTTTATCATTTAAAATATTTTTAAATTATAAATACTTTACATTGAATCATATTCAATACATGGCTTTAGATCTGATTTGTTTCATTATTTAGATCATGTCCTAGGATTTCAAATCTAAGATTTTGTAGAAAGTAAGTTCATAATTTAAAATTCTATAAAATAAACATATCATACATATTCAAATTAGATTCAAAACTAAAAACTACATATCAACATATGTATCATCAGGATCTAGATCTAGAACATGAAACATATCATATAGATCTTATCAAAATGAATAAAATCAGATCATAAAATAATTAATATTAGATTTAAAATATAAAAATAAATCATAAATTATTTTAGATCTTATCTAACATATTTATGATTTAGGTTTCTTGGATTAGCACATACTAGGATAACCTTTCCACTGTAAGGGGTAAACCTTACAGTAGGATAACCTTATGGCAGTATGTGCAAGCCTAATATTATTTAGATCTAATCTAAATAATCTAAAATAGATATAATACCTATTTAATTTTAAATTTAAATTAAAAAATTGAATCATAAACTTCTTAGATCTAATCTAAATTATTTATGATTCAAATTCAATCAGCACATACTAGGACAACCTTTCCATTGTAAGGGGTTAACCTTACAATAGGACAACCTTATGGCAGTATGTGTGATCTTTAATTAATTTTAATTTTTAGATTTAATCTTAAGCATACATGAACATGTTATAAAAAAACCTAGATGCTCTAATACCACTGTTAGGAAACATGCAGGATTTCATGTATAGATTTTAAAACTTTTTCAAAATTAAAGCAACGGAAGATAGATTAAATAGTTTAATCTACAATATACATGTAATCAAATTATAAAATCCTACATCAAGGATCTATAACATGTTATGATACAAATATAAATTTGAAATAAATTAATCATAAGTGGTATTGATCATATCAATACCTAGATCTAGAACAATTCTAGATCTAACCCTAGATCGCATCTAGGTCACCAAGAGATTAGATCTCTTATCTTAGCATGGGTTGAGAACTCCATAGTTGATTTTCTTTATTACCTTTAGAGCCATACACATGTCCGACCTCTATAGGTTATCCATAAGAACCTGCAACACATATCGGAGGTTCGTCGAACGAAGATCCGCTTGAAGTGCTAGTTTCTTATGGATCCCTCCTGATGGTCAATCAAATACATGTTCTTCAGATCTCTTGGATAGTCTAAGAGATGAAGAACATGAGAAGGAATAAGGAAGAAACCTAACCCTTGGATCTTCTATAAATCAAAAATAAAAACATATGAAAAAAATCCTAGGAGATGACAAATCTTCTCCTTCAGGACATCAATGATTGATGCCCTGAAAACATCTCTATGCTAGGATCAGAGGAGAACTTCTCCTCTAGACTTTTTCTTATTTTTCTAGATCTCACACCCTCAAATTTTTCTCATAAAAATCTTACAAGTAAAATAAAGAAGAAGGGTTCTCAAGGAAATTCTAAGAGAAGACCTTCTTCTCTTCTTCTTCTCGCATCAGGACATAATCAAATCATGTCCAAAGATGATCATTATGTTTCAATGCCTTGAAGCATGAATCCCCATGCCAACATACTTTCTCTCTCTCAAATTTTATCATATAAAATCATATAAAGAAAATAGGAAGAGAGAAAACTAAAAAAAATACAAGAGAAGATAATCTCTCTTACCTTATCTTCATCGAGATATCAACGTTTGATGTCCAAAAGAAAGCATCTCCTCCAAGAGTCTTGGAACCTCAAACCTCCACACCCCTCCTCACTTTTTCCTGGTTTTTGTCATGATTTTTTTAGGATTTATCACATCCTCTAACCATCTGAAAGGAGGCACCCAATATATATGGATGACTAGGTCAAACCTAGTCTTTTATGGATTCCTATGGGGTGTCCAACTCATGGACGCCCCTCCCATAAATATTTTCATGCATCCTCCAAATATCATGCACAAAAACTTGGAGAGAAAGGATGGTACAAAAAAAATTGGCATGGAAAAGTGGGCGCACAAGAGGAGGGAAGAGTTTAGGTCAAAGAGGGCTCTTCCTAGTAGGAAACAAATCACAACTTCCTTCTAGTTTTGACCAAGTCAAATTTTATACCAAACAATCTAGATATTGGGGCATGGGATACCATATTTAAGTGAGGAATAATTCATGTAAACATCAGGAATTAATGTGGGGTGTGGGCTTTTCTTAGGCACAAGGAAAGTGAGAGAGTCCCAGTCCAACTAGGACTCTTATTGACTAGGTCAAAATAGGTTTGAACCTAATTTAAATTCTATTTAAATTAGATTAAATATAACCTAATTAAGAATGATCCTAGTCTAACTAGGAGCCTAATTAAATCATATTAAATTAAGATTTAAATCTGATTTAAATCCTAAATCAATTAGGTGCACCCAAGTCCTAGTCAAACAAAAATTGTTCTTTCTTATAATTGGCTTATCTAATAAATCAACTAGACTTAATCAAATTAAATTCAAACTAATTTTAATTAAATCTAATTTAATTAGATTTGATCTCAGCCTAATTATTCAATCAAATTGAGCCAATTAGCAATCTAATTGCTAATTGATCCTCTTGCAATACTTGCATTAGGTCAAACACCAATTGTATTGATGGATTGACCTTAGAATGATTCTCAATCATCGATTAACCATTTGATCAGATTACAAGCTCTAATATGTATGACCCTATAGGTTCAAACTTAAGCTAGTAGCATAGGAATCAATTTCTATACCAATCAAAGTTACCATCTAGCAATAGTTCCTAATGTCCGGATAGGTCGAATGTATGCAAAGCAACATTCTTAGAACCTTGGCCCATGATTATCATATAATTCATCCCTATGATCAATAATGCTTAAGATGACTTTGAGTACACTGTCAAACACTCACACAAGTTATTTCTATTATTTTTCAAAATTTTGCAAATCCTGTAACACCTTACGAGGACTACCCAGGTCTAGGTTTTGCTAAATTGAAACATAGCGAGACATTTTCTTCGAAAAGTTAATCAGGAGTGGTCAATTCCATCTTGACTTACACACCGACTTAACAAGTACTTGACTATACTCAGAAACCTTTCAAATCTATATTAGAAATATAGGCAGTCCAGCACCAAAGTACAATGAGTTGCTTGCAAATCACCGTGGTGATATCAGGTCAGAGAAAAACTTATATCCATTGGCCTTAGCTAGCTACTCTTGATAGTAGGGTGCTATATTGGTCACATTCAGTGCAGATATACTCTGCATCTCATCTGGATGCCATACAAGTATCTCCACACCACTTGATTACGAGGACAATCAACGCATATGGCATACAGCGACCTACATCGATAAGTTATCATCCTTGTTAATAACTTATCATTTGATCATGAACAATTTAAGAACCATCCAATAAATTCTTCTTTATTGATTGATTGTGGTTCTAAAAACTTCATCATAATTTAGGAGTTCATTTAAGGAAGATAGAACTTTTATGATGAATCAGCCAAATTACTATTATTATTAGATAATTCATATACTAATTTCAATCATCTACTACTTAGATGATTGGCTTTAGGACATATTTCCTAATATTTCAACCACCTTCATCCGAGCTTCAGCAGTCCAAACTTTATTTTCCAGAGAGTGGCTAAGTTCTCCTCCTATTTCTAACATGGTTAGCATTTATCCTTATCAGGACGAGGTCCTCCTTCTATTCCTGATAAGATCGCTGGGGCATAAAAGGATCATTGAAGGGCATCTCCTCTTTTGCTCCTATCTTAGATAATCGAAGGTCTTCATCCATGTTAGGATGAGGTTCTTCTTCTGTTCCTAACATGGTTAGTATTTATCCTTATCAAGATGAGGTCCTCCTCCTATTTCTGATAAGATCCCTAGGGCACAAAAGGGTCATTGAGAGGATCTTTTTTCTTTTCCTCCTATCTTAGATAATCGAAGATCTTCATCCATGTTAGGATGAGGTTCTCCTCCTATTTCTAACATAGTTAGCATTTATCCTTATCAGGACAAGATCCTCCTCCTATTCTTGATAAGGTCCCTGGGGCATAAAAGGGCCATTGAGAGGGCCTCTTCCCTTTTCCTCCTGTCTTAAATAATCAAAGATCTTCATCCATATTAGAACGAGGTTCTCCTCCTATTCCTAACATGGTTAGCTTTATTTAATGATGAAGTTTGGAAGGTAATTTTCTATCATCACAACTTTGCACCAAAGACAAAGATATTAAGGTAAGAAAATTTTATTAAAATAAAGTTATTGATCGTACATTCGCAAATTTTTCGAGTTTCATGGACGTGGAAGATCAGCTCCTCCAAGCTCCTTCAGGTAATAAGTTCCAAACCGGACGATCTTCTTAATTTCATAAGGATCTTCCAAATTTGGGGCGAGCTTTTCTTAGTTCTAAGGTTGTGAGATAGTTGCTCGCCGAAGTACCAGGTCTCCTACTTTGAATGCTTTGCTTCTAACTCTAAAATTATAATAGCGAGCTATTTTTTGCTTGTAGGCTGCCATCAGAACTCAAGCTTCTTCTCATTTTTTCTTTAACAAGTTCTGGTTTGCCTTGAGATTCTGTGAGTTGCACTACTCATTGAATGCCACGACTTGTGTTGATGGAAGTTTGAGCTCTATCGGGATGACTAATTTTATTTCGAAAGCTAGGGCAAATGGAATCTCTCCAATCGACAACCTTTGTGTAGTTTGGTACGCCTAGAGTATATGATAGAGTTCGTCTACCCAAGTTTCTTTCACTTTTTCAAGTCTTGTTTTTATACCCCATAATAGGGTCCTGTTAGTTACCTTGGCTTCGCCATTTGCCTATGAATGAGCTACTAATGTAAAGTTATGGGATATATTCAGATCTTCATAGAACTTGACAAATTTTGTTCCTGTAAATTGGCATCCATTATCTATTATAAGAGTCCAAGGTAGGTCAAATTTGTAGACTATAGACTTCTAAATGAAGTCCTACACTTTTATTTTCATAATTTTTGCTAGAGGTTCAGCTTCAACCCATTTAGTAAAATAATCTATTACCACTAGGAGGAACTTCCGCTATCTGAATGTTATGGAAAAGGGTCCGAGTATGTCCACCCCCCATTGTGCAAATGGCCATGGGACGCTTAGGGATGTAAGCTCAGAAATCGATTGTCTTTGAATATTTGCATATCTTTGACACCAGTCACATTTCCTGACATACTCCATTACATCCTAATGCATAGTCGGTCAATAGTAATCATGTCGAAGTAGTTTATGAGATAAAGATTTTGCCCCTGAATGACTTTCGCATATCCCTTCATGCACTTTTCATAGAGCAAAGTCAGCCTCAGAAGGTCGGAGATATTTTAAGAGCAGCAAAGAGTATGACCTTTTATATAGTTTGTTCTTATATAGAACATATCGAGAGGCCTGATTTCTCAATTTTCGAGCTTCTTTTGGATCTCGAGGAAAGACACCATCTTTGAGATAAGCAATAAATGGGCCGATCCAGCTGGGCTCATGATCAACCTGCATTACAATATGGGATTCCTCCGAACTCAAACATTTTAGAACTTCAAAGAAAATTTCTCTAGGTAGCTCATTTGGAGATAGGGTGGCTAACTTGGAAAGAAGATCGACCCTAGTATTTTCTGCCCTTAGGATCTATTGAATATTAAAACTGTTGAAGGCCAGGGTCAGACTCCTCATCTTTTCTAGATATTTCATCATGCTTTCCTCCTAAGCTTCATAATTGTCATTAACTTGTCCCACTACCAACTGAAAGTCACTATAAGCTTGGAGCCGATCTGCTTCCAATTCTTTGGCTATCTTCAACCTTGCAATCAGAGCCTCATATTCCATCCCATTATTTATTGTAAGAAATTTAAAATGCAGTGTATATTCGGTAATGATTCCCTTTGGGTTAACTAAAATCAGACCCATGCCTGCACCAAAAGTACTGGATGAACCATCCACATACAGGGCCCAGAAGCCTTTAGGGAGGTCTGCCCTTTCTTTAGGGGGGTTCAGTTGCAACCATAGAACACTGACTTCATTTTGCTCAAGTTCAGTTTCATTCGGAATAGTGTATTATACTATAAAATCTATCAATATTTGAGCTTTGATTGATGGCCAAGGTTAGAAATTGATGTCAAACTTTGTGAGCTTAATTGCCCATTTTGCTATTCTTTTAGAGGCATCTATTTGATGAAGAACTATCTTGATTGGTTGATCAGTGAGAAGCATTATAGTGTACCCTTGGAAATAAGATCAGAGCCTTCGGGCTACAATCAATAGAGCATAAGTTAGTTTTTCTAACTTGGTGTACCTAATTTTTGCATCCCTCAGAACTCAGTTTATATAGTAGATCGGCCTCTGCACTTTTGCCTCTTCCTTGACTAAGACTACCGTAAGGGCTGCTGGAGAGGTTGCTAGGTATAAAAATAATTCTTCTCCAGGTTTGGATTTGGCCAATAGGAGAGGTGAGCCATGGTAGCTCTTTTGTTTTTCAAATGCTTATTGACACTTCGAGGTCTAGCAGAAGTTCTTTGATTATTTGAGGACTTAGAAGAAGAGCATATATCGCTCAGCTGACTTTGAAACAAAGTGATTCAGAGCTGCTACCTTTCTTGTTAGGCGTTGAACTTTTTTTATTGACTTTGGGATAGTTATCTCCTAGATGGCTTGAATCTTCTTTGGATTTGCTTTGATTCCGCTCCTCGACACCATTGTTAGATATATGTGCCCTAGAAGTCAGAATTGGCTGACACTTGTAATACACTTCTAGGGGCAAAATTGTAATTTTGACTATAATTAATGAAATGGGTTATTTTCTATCACACATGTGTATTTAGTGTCTGTGATACATCCTTTGAGTTAATGGTAATGATAATTCATATTTTCAAGAGTTGAAAATTTAAGACATGAATAATCATTATTAACTCATAAACAGCTCCCGACCATAGGATCATCACGAGGATGGTGATTGATCCGGAAGGTTGGTGTACAATCGCTTCTCTTTAGTAGATGAGTCTTAAGTCTATGGTGTGGAGACACCGGAGCGAGAGTACAGGTACTCGTTAGAGAACGAGGGCACTGAGCGTGACCACCTCGAGTAGTCATTAGGAAGTCTACCTTCTCGTCAATGACTGACTCGATGCTGCAGTAGTGTGTCTGGTTCTTTGACCTGAGATGCATCGGCAGTTCACCTTGAGGGTGTTATAGTTTGACTACACCATTACTCGGTCTCCTAGCCATATGGAACCCTGAGGTGTATGTTGGCTATAGCATGTTCATTGTAGGAACTGGATTGCATCAAGATGGAATCTATCTACCTCGGTGGTAGAGGAGTAGCCCTATGATGATCATGAGAATCAAGTCCAGAAATCCATGGCCATGGTAGAGTGAAATAATAGAAAGAGTTTCTATTTAGATTTTCACA
The DNA here is from genome assembly GCA_006176705.1 of Cocos nucifera. Lineage (NCBI taxonomy): Eukaryota > Viridiplantae > Streptophyta > Magnoliopsida > Arecales > Arecaceae > Cocos > Cocos nucifera. The sequence continues at coordinate 260,928 of QRFJ01001899.1, forward strand.
TTGGACTCGAATCGAATGATTACATCATATGACAGAGACTAGGGTTTGACGAGTTCACCTTAACCCTAATCTGATCGGGGCTCAAGATAGAAGAACTTGAATCACACAGGTAGCTGCACCAAGAGGTTCGCATTCAGCTCTGATGGGTTGCCACCATATACTGCTAGGTGTCACTGGTGGATTTTGGGAGCAATTAGAATGATTTAGATGATCGATCATTCTAGCTGTTCGAATCAGAAGAGTTCTGATCCATCGAAAGGAGTTTCGATGATGTCTATGATAGAGATCATGACATATCCCATTACCATACAGAACTGAACCTAACTGGGTCACACAAACAAGGGTTTGAATCTGGTGATCATCAATTGAACTGATCTAGTTCAATTGATCTGAATGAGATTCAATTAGGTTCAAGGAAATCGTGCTAGCACTCGATTGAACCTAACGTTCTTCTTTTACTATCATAAATAAGTTGTCCTGACTGAGCCAAAGGAGTTTGTGCTCAATTCAGAGGCCTTCATATGGTCTGACTGGAGGTTGTCCAAGTCAGAATAGGTTGTCTTATTTTGTAAGACATTACCTGCCATTTTTGGTCACCTGCCATTTCTTGTTCTTTGACTTTGGTCAAAAGTCTACCTTTGACTGGTCAAATGTTGACCATTGACCCTTTGACTTTTGACCACATGTCATGCACCTATTGGAGAGCTGGTGGGGGCCTGTCCCCCTGCCAGAACCTGGCAAGGAGAAGGGCGCACGCCAAGGGTGGCGTGAGCCCAAGTAGGAGGCGCCTAGGAGTCCTTGTTGGACAAGGACTCCACCTCCCTTTTGGATTCCAATCAGAGTTCTACTAAGAATCCAGTTTGACTGGATCTTAGGCGCCCTCTAAGGAGGAATCCAGGGGTCTCTATTCCAACCAATCAGATTTAGATCTGATTTCACAAAGGGTTGTGATTGGTTGAGAGGAAGAGGAGTTGGATCACAAGAGGTCTATAAATAAGACCCTGCGCCCAACCCTAATTCTAAGTGAATGAAATTAGACACGCCCCAAGGCTGCCCTCCCTCCCTCTCCCCTCCTTCTCCATGCCATAGTCTCTTCTCCCCTTGCTCTCCACGTCCAAAAAGAGTTTTGGACTTAGGTTGGTGCGATTCAGATCAAGGAAAGGCGATCAAAAGCAAGAAGGCTGCGCTGCTGCAAAAGGACGACTGCAGATCTTCAAAAGAGTTTTGAAGATCCTCCAGATCAGATCCAGATCTGATTTTTGGAGGTGTGATAGAGAAGAAGAGGATCTCCAGATCCAACCCGAGTGGATACCGGTAGAGGCCAGGCGCTTGCGTGGCTTAGATCCAGAACCTTCCGCTGCAATCAGGATCATCTACAGGGTAATAGGATTACCCAAATCAGGTAAATTAAATTTGATTTAATTTATCTTATTTTATTTTATTTATTAAAATAATAAGAATCAGATCTGAAACATATCAAGATCTGATTGAGATCAAGAAAAAATTTTGAAATATATCTCTTGATCTGATCAGATCTGAACGAACCTGGACCGGGAAATCAGGATTTCCCTTCAACTGGTATCAGAGCCATGGTTCTAAAATTATTTAGATCTGATTTTAATTTTATTTTAATTAGAAAATAAAGTGATTTTCAGATGTCACATGAGATGTGATCAGATCTGAAATCAGAAAAATTAAAATTAAATAATTTGGATCTAAGAACATGAAGATATGCATGACTAGTTCTAGAATAGAATAGTTCTATAGAATAGTTTTGCATGTCTTTGATTTAATCTGATTAAATCATATTTTAGATCTTCTTATTTACTATTTTTTGATATTATAAGTGTTATAATAACATCTGATAAACAGCAAATAAAAATTATTTAATTTTTGAATATCATATGAGATATGATTGATGCATGACTAGACTAGTTGTAGAATAGTTCTACATAATTGTCTAGATTAGAATTTATTTTGATTAGATCAATTTAAATCTAATTTTTTAGATTATTATGTGATAATTTAGATCTGAAAACATGCATGATTATGATACATGAGATGTATGCAAAATATGCCTTGATTAGATCTAAATTTGTATATGAGATATATGATATAGATCTATAACTGTTTTGTAGATTTACATGTTCCTGATTAAGGCGTTCCTCTTGGCCGTCCGATCATAAGAATGAAGAAGGGTTTAAAGGCCCTCTCTTTCCATTCGATGGGGTGTTCTTATGACGTGTAGGGGTGCTGCGTGTTCGTCCTTAATCAGAAACCCAAAAACTTACTTTCTGCAAAACCCTAGATCCTGAAACCCTAGGATTTATTGTGCATATTTTGTTTATGAACCCAACTTAATTAAGAATTAAGTTTATGAAATATTAATTAGGTCTAAAATTGAGAATTTTAGATCTAAGACATATTCATAATACTGGGTTCGGGCTTGGGTAGCTCAATTAGGTCTAAGCGGTTGATCAAACCGAATCAAGAGTTGGTTAGATGGGATCAACAATGCTTAAATTGACCAGCCTAATAGGATTAAGTCTGGGTCAAGATCGAGTCACGATCAAGCAAGACCTAATTAGGCTCAGAGGTTAGAGTCTGGATTGTAGGCTAACCCAATTGGTTCTGACTCAACAATTTGGTGTCTAAGGTAAGTTTGGCATAGACGACCGACTGGTTTTTAATTGGAAGCTACTCGACCTGAATGCGTTCTTGTACGAGTTAATGGCATATTCCTTCCACCGGTCTCACTTACCTGGCCATATCTGTTGACACAGTTCTGATCTGAGGTGGTCAATAATCCGAGCTAACCCATGCCACTAGGTTAGTCATAATTGTTATGACTATGCCAAGTCTAGTTTAATGAGACCTGAATCAATTCTCCCTAAGAAAAGATTAAGTCTGAGGTCTTCCACCATTGTAGATGTGCGGGCCCTTCCCGGGGTTGATTGTTCTCGGCTGGATACAGTGGCTCAGTTGCACCGGGAAGACGCAACCATGTCTATTAGGCATTGGATGCTATGGGCTGGAGGATGAGTTGGGCTCAATATTTCCGGATACGGTGAGAGACTCAATTAGGAAACCCAGTCTATGCAAATGGTGGGTCTGACTTAACTAAGGAGTGGATCAATATTTCTGGATACGGTGAGATTCATGAATTAGAGACCAAGTTTGGGTGCACCATGATTAGAGAATCATTGAACAAGAGTTGTTCACTCATTGGCTAACCCATCACCAATAACTGTTAGGTGAGGTGATGAGTCAGTTGGTGAGACCGCACCACCCACTAGAAATCATTAATCATGGAGATTTTTGCATCTCTACAGAGGGAGTGTAGGGATCCGAGAAAATAGTGGGAGCTAATTTGTTTAAAAATAAAATCCCTAAACAAATTGGTCAAGTCAAAATTACAGTATCTAACTAGAATCTTTGACTCTCTACAGGAAAATGTCTGCGTCCAACCCATTGGCACGTATCCTGGACACACATAGACTGACTGGACCCAATTATAAAGATTGGCTCAGGAACTACAAAATTGTTTTGGATTCCGAGAAGTTAACCCATGTTTTGGACCAGGACCCTCCCACATTACCAGCCCGTCCATCTGTTGAACAGAGAGCGTCTCTGGAAAAATGGATTGACGAAGATAATAAGGCCAGATACTACATGTTGGGCTCGATGTCTGATGAGCTCCAGCGCCAACATGAAGATATCGGGACTGCTCGCCAAATGTTGGCTCACCTACAGGAGATGTTTGGTGAACAGAGTCGCGCAGCCAAATATCAAGTCACAAAATGACTTTTTAAGGCTAAGATGCGTGATGGGCAGTCAGTCCAAGATCACTGTCTGACAATGATCAAGGACATGGAAGAGCTTGAGAAGCTCGGTGTGAAGTTGGACTTGGATCTGCAGAACGATATTATTCTGCAATCCTTGACTGATGCATATGGGCAATTCATCATGAATTACCACATGCATAAACTTCAAAATTCCTTGGCCGAGTTAATGAATATGCTGGTTACCGCTGAGCTTTCTATGAAAGGTTCTAAAGGCTCAGTTCTTGCTATGGAATGGACTTCTTCCAAAAGAAAGTCTTATGGAAAGAAAAAGAAGTCTGTGAAAAAGCAAAAGATGGAAGGATCAAAGAAGAAGAAGGCAGAACCGAAGAAGAAGGTCGATGGCAAAGGAAAGTGTTTCCATTGCAACAGCGACGGCCATTGGAAGCGGAACTGCCCTACTTACCTGGCCACCCTGAAGAACAAGAAGGAAGGTCCTTCTGGAGGTATGCTCGTTATTGAGTCTAACCTTACGATTTCTTCTGCATCCAGTTGGGTGCTTGACTCTGGTTCTAGTGCTCATCTGTGCACTTCTATGCAGGGTCTTGAGGATAGCAGGAGGCTGAGGGATGGAGACATGATCCTACGCATCGGTAATGGAGCAAGAGTTGCTGCAGTAGCCGTGGGAACATACCCTCTGCGATTACCATCTGGTTTAGACTTAGTTTTAAAAGACTGTTATTATGTGCCTGCAGCTAGCAGGAATTTGATTTCTGTTTCATGCTTAGCACAAGAAGGTTATGTGATTACCTTCTTTAAGGACCATTGTAACATTCTTTATGAAAGAAATAAAATTGCAAATGGTTTCCTTATTAATGGTCTTTATCAGCTACATATTGATGTACCTATTTTAACTATCGAGCAAAACGTGAATGCCAAACGACCTAGGGATAGTCCAAACGATAGATATCTATGGCACCTGAGATTAGGTCATATAGCAGAAGATAGGATTAACAAATTGGAGAAAAATGGGCTATTGAGTCCATTGACTTTGAGTCATATCCAACTTGTGAATCTTGTCTTCAAGGCAAAATGACTAAACTCCCTTTTGTTGGACATGGGGAGAGGGCCACAGATCTCCTTGCCCTAGTACATACTGATGTGTGCGGCCCATTTGATGTGCCGGCTAGAGGCAATTTTGTCTACTTCATTACCTTTACCGATGATCTGTCTAGGTATGGGTATGTGTATCTTATGAGACACAAGTCTGAAGCTTTTGAAAAGTTCAAAGAATTCAGACATGAAGTAGAAAAACAAACTGGAAAAACCCATTAAGGTTCTTCGATCAGATCGAGGAGGTGAATACCTTAGCCGGGAATTCCTAGACTATCTTAAGGAAAAATGGCATAGTCTCTCAATGGACTCCACCAGGAACACCTCAACTCAACGGGTTTCAGAACGGAGAAATCGGACTCTATTGGATATGGTCCGATCCATGATGAGCTTCACAGACCTCCCTGATTTTCTTTGGGGACATTCATTGTTAACTTCAATTCTATCTACTGAATAGGGTTTCCTCTAAAACCGTTCCTACCACACCGTATGAGATATGGCACGGTAAGAAACCAAGTCTGAGTCATCTCAGAATTTGGGGTTGTCCGGCTCATGTCAAAAGACAACAAGCGGACAAGTTAGAGTTTAGGTCCTTTCAGAGCTCGATTCATAGGATATCCTAAAGAGTCATTAGGATACTATTTCTACATTCCAGAAGACCACAATGTGATTGTGAGTCGACATGCCATCTTTCTTGAAAAATAGTTTATTCAAGATAGCGGCATTGGAAAGCAGATTAAGCTTGATGAGAAAGTCTCACAAGTACAACGAGCTAAGGACCAATTGGAACCAAATCAGGTTGAGCCAATAAGAACACTACCTCCTCCACCTCGTAGATCGGAAAGAGTTTTCCCATCCCCCTGAAAGATACTTAGGTATTATTTCAGAGGAAGTAGAGGAAATGTTCCTCGTAGGTAATGGTGCTCATGGTGATGATCCCAAAACCTACAACGAGGCGATATCAGATATCGACTCCGAGAAATGGCTTAGAGGCAATGCAGTCAGAAATTGACTCGATGCACTCAAACCAAGTCTGGACCTTGGTAGATCCACCAGAAGGTATAGTACCTATTGGGTGTAAATGGATCTTCAAGAGAAAGATTGGTGCAGATGGGAATGTGGAGACATTCAAGGCTAGACTAGTGGCAAAAGGTTATAGTCAATGCGAAGGCATTGACTATCAGGATACCTTTTCCCCAGTGGCTATGCTAAAATCCATCCGCACATTGCTTGCCGTTGCAGCCTATTTCGATTATGAAATATGGCAAATGGACGTGAAAATGGCATTCCTAAATGGATATCTTGAGGAAGATATCTATATGGAACAGCCGCTAGGTTTCACATCCAGTGATACTGATCACAAGGTTTGCAAGCTGCAAAGGTCCATATATGGACTTAAGCAAGCATCTCGGAGCTGGAACACTCATTTCAATGATGTGATCAAAAAGTTTGGTTTCATCAAAAATGAAGAGGAACCATGTGTTTCAAAAAGGGTTAGTGGGAGCGCTGTTGTCTTCCTCGTATTGTACGTGGATGACATCCTCCTTATTGGGAATGATATTCCCATGTTGACATCAGTCAAAATATGGTTGTCCAAGGAATTCTCCATGAAAGACCTAGGTGAAGCATCCTTTATTCTAGGAATTAAGGTCTATAGGGATAGACCGAATAGGATGCTAGGACTTTCACAGAAGATGTACATAGAGGAAGTACTAAAGAGGTTTAGTATGGAAAACTCTAAGAGGGGATTAATACCCTTCAGACATGGTATTCATCTTTCCAAGAAGATGTGCCCTAGCACACCTGAGGAAATAGAATGCATGAGCAAGATCCCTTATGCTTCTGCAATAGGGAGCCTCATGTATGCCATGCTATGTACACGACCTGATATAGCCCATGCTGTGAGTGTCACAAGCAGATATCAGTCAAATCCAGGTGAAGAACACTGGACTTCTGTGAAATGTATCCTTAAGTACTTGAGAAGAACTAAGGATATGATGTTGGTCTTTGGTAATGGAGAACTCCAAGTTCAGGGATACACAGACTTGGATTTCATGTCCGATATAGATGATCGAAAGTCGACATCTGGAAGTCTATTTGTGTGCAATGGTGGAGCTGTCAGCTGGAAGAGTTCCAAGCAAACTGTGATAGCAGATTCCACCATGGAAGCAGAATATATCGCTGCATCAGAGGCTGCGAAGGAAGCATTCTGGTACAAGAAGTTTGCTGCAGAAATTGGAGTAATGCCATCAGATGCCATTCCTCTATACTGCGACAACAATGGCGCCATAGCCCTTGCTAAGGAGCCGAGGTCTCACCAAAAATCCAAGCACATTGAGCGGCGATACCACCTCATCCGCGATTACCTCGAGAAGGGTTACGTCGAGGTCAAGAGAGTCAACTCCGCAGATAATGTGGCAGACCCACTTACAAAGCCGTTGGGCCAGCAGAAGATCGAAGCCCACCTTGAGAAGATGGGACTTAGACTTGTAGCCAATTGGCTTTAGGACAAGTGGGAGATTGTTAGATATATGTGCCCTAGAAGCCAGAATTGGCTGACACTTGTAATACACTTCTAGGGGCAAAATTATAATTTTGACTATAATTAATAAAATGGGTTATTTTCTATCACATATGTGTATTTAGTGTCTGTGATACATCCTTTGAGTTAATGGTAATGATAATTCATATTTTCAAGAGTTGAAAATTTAAGACATGAATAATCATTATTAACTCATAAAATGCTCCCGACCATAGGATCATCACGAGGATGGTGATTGATCCGGAAGGTTGGTGTACAATCGCTTCTCTTTAGTAGATGAGTCTTGAGTCTACGGTGTGGAGACACCAGAGCGAGAGTACAGGTACTCGTTAGAGAACGAGGGCACTGAGCGTGACCACCTCGAGTAGTCATTAGGAAGTCTACCTTCTCGTCAATGACTGACTCGATGCTGCAGTAGTGTGTCTGGTTCTTTGACCTGAGATGCATCGGCAGTTCACCTTGAGGGTGTTATAGTTTGACTACACCATTACTCGGTCTCCTAGCCATATGGAACCCTGAGGTGTATGTTGGCTATAGCATGTTCATTGTAGGAACTGGATTGCATCAAGATGGAATCTATCTACCTCGGTGGTAGAGGAGCAGCCCTATGATGATCATGAGAATCAAGTCCAGAAATCCATGGCCATGGTAGAGTGAAATAATAGAAAGAGTTTCTATTTAGATTTTCACATTGGACTCGAATCGAATGATTACATCATATGACAGAGACTAGGGTTTGACGAGTTCACCTTAACCCTAATCTGATCGGGGCTCAAGATAGAAGAACTTGAATCACACAGGTAGCTGCACCAAGAGGTTCGCATTCAGCTCTGATGGGTTGCCACCATATACTGCTAGGTGTCACTGGTGGATTTTGGGAGCAATTAGAATGATTTAGATGATCGATCATTCTAGCTGTTCGAATCAGAAGAGTTCTGATCCATCGAAAGGAGTTTCGATGATGTCGATGATAGAGATCATGACATATCCCATTACCATATAGAACTGAACCTAACTGGGTCACACAAACAAGGGTTTGAATCTGGTGATCATCAATTGAACTGATCTAGTTCAATTGATCTGAATGAGATTCAATTAGGTTCAAGGAAATCGTGCTAGCACTCGATTGAACCTAACGTTCTTCTTTTACTATCATAAATAAGTTGTCCTGACTGAGCCAAAGGAGTTTGTGCTCAATCAGAGGCCTTCATATGGTCTGACTGGAGGTTGTCCAAGTCAGAAAAGGTTGTCTTATTTGTAAGACATTACCTGCCATTTTTGGTCACCTGCCATTTCTTGTTCTTTGACTTTGGTCAAAAGTCTACCTTTGACTGGTCAAACGTTGACCATTGACACTTTGACTTTTGACCACATGTCATGCACCTATTGGAGAGCTGGTGGGGGCCTGTCCCCCTGCCAGAACCTGGCAAGGAGAAGGGCGCACGCCAAGGGTGGCGTGTGCCCAAGTAGGAGGCGCCTAGGAGTCCTTGTTGGACAAGGACTCCATCTCCCTTTTGGATTCCAATTAGAGTTCTCCTAAGAATCCAACTTTGACTGGTCTTAGGCGCCCTCTAAGGAGGAATCCAGGGGACTCTATTCCAACCAATCAGATTTAGATCTGATTTCACAAAGGGTTGTGATTGGTTGGGAAGGAAGAGGAGTTGGATCACAAGAGGTCTATAAATAAGACCCTGCGCCCAACCCTAATTCTAAGTGAATTGAAATTAGAACACGCCCCAAGGCTGCCTCTCCCCTCCTTCTCCATGCCAAAGTCTCTTCTCCCCTTGCTCTCCACGTCCAAAAGAGTTTTGGACTTAGGTTGGTGCGATTCAGATCAAGGAAAGGCGATCAAAAGCAAGAAGGCTGCGCTGCTGCAAAAGGATGACTGCAGATCTTCAAAAGAGTTTTGAAGATCCTCCAGATCAGATCCAGATCTGATTTTTGGAGGTGTGATAAAGAAGAAGAGGTTCTCCAGATCCAACTCGAGTGGATACCGGTAGAGGCCAGGCGCTTGCGTGGCTAGATCCAGAACCTTCCGCTGCAATCAGGATCATCTACAGGGTAATAGGATTACCCAAATCAGGTAAATTAAATTTGATTTAATTTATCTTATTTTATTTTATTTATTAAAATAATAAGAATCAGATCTGAAACATATTAAGATCTGATTGAGATCAAGAGAAAAATTTTGAAATATATCTCTTGATCTGATCAGATCTGGACGAACCTGGACCGAGAAATCAGGATTTCCCTTCAACCATGAACCCCAAGAACTTCTCAGAAGTTGCTCCGAAGGCACATTTGGTTGGATTTATTTTCATCTTGTGCTTTCGGAGTTCATTGAATGTCTCTTTGAGATCGGCAATATGATTTGATGAAGATCAACTTTTGACAAGCATGTCATCCACATTGACCTCCATGTTGTGATCGATCTACTTTTTGAAGATTTTATTCATTAAGCACTGGTAGGTCGCTCCTACATTTTTAAGTCTGAAGGGCATGATCCTATAACAATAGAGACCACAATCAATAATAAAAGCAATTTTCTCCTTGTCTTCTAATGCCATCCAGATTTGGTTGCAATTGGAGAAGGCATCCATGAAAGTAAGGAGCTCATGGTCCGAAGTTGCATCCACTAATTAATCAATTCTGGATAATGGATAGCTATCTTTTGAAAAGGTCTTGTTCAACTTCTTAAAGTCTATATACATTCTCCATTTGTCGTTTGCCATCTTAACGAGGACTACATTGGAGACTCAGTTTGGGTAAGAGACTTCTTGGATGAATTCAATTTTGAGGAGTTTGTCAACTTCTTCCATAATTGCTTTCTATCTTTTTAGAGCATAGCCGTGCATTTTTTTCTTCACTGGCCGATGTTTGGAATCGACAGCCAGACGATGTTCCATGACTTTAGCATTAATTTTGACATGTCTGTAAGAACTCAAGCAAAAACATCTACATTTCTTTGCAAAAAGATGACGAGCTATTTTCTAACTTCTTCTCCCAAGTTGGAGCCGATCTATATAGCATGTTCTTCGTTCCCATCATTTAAAGAAATTGATACAAGATCTTCCATAGGTTCTCCCATTCTTCGGTAAGGTCATCACGAACGTCAAGCCCATCTACTGGATAAGGATCTGGTTGTCTGCTCCCTTGTAAGGCAATCGAATAGCAATGTCTTGCCAGGGCTTGATCTTCTTTGACTTCTTCAATCCCATAACTTGTTGAAAACTTTATTTTCAAATAATAAGTTGACACCACTATCCGAAGTGCATTCAAATCAAGTCGGTCAAGAATTACGTTGTAAACAAATAGGATCTTCACCACCAAAAAATCAATCTACACCTTGAACTATCTTGGGTACCATCCTACAGCCACCGTTAATGTTGTTATCCCTTCGACTGGCATAGTATCGCTAGTGAAGCTTACCAACGAGGAGTTCATTGGTCCTAATTGATTATTAGGTATGGATATTTTAGAAAAAGCATCATAAAATAATACATTGATGGAGCTTCCATTATCAATAAGAACACGATGTACATCATAGTCTGCAATATTTAAAAAAATTATAACTGCATCGTTATGTGGGAATTAAACCCCTTTGTGCATCTTCTTCGGTGAAACTAATAGGTTTTTTAGTCCTCTACCTCTTAGACAGCTCTATCGATCCACTAGTCTCTCCCTGTCAAAGTCTCCTAGAGATAGTATTGGTGATCCTGCGAGATGGTCGATTTTCTTGCTGCTCCTCCCTCCTTGGTGGCTCTGCTATGGCAGTGCTCTCGATCGATCTTTCCTTCCTTCAGACCGACATCGAAGAAATCGACTAAGCTGGCCTCACCTGATGAGCTCCTCGATCTCGTCTTGGAGCTGAATGCATTCTTCAGTATCATAATCGTGGCCATGATGGTAGAGGCAATACTTGTTAGGACAGCGCTTGCCAGGATGAGTGTGCATCCTCTTCGATCTCGGTAGCTGCTCCTTGATTTTCATTAGCACTTAAGTCTTTGGAGCATTGAGAGGAGCGTAGTTATCGAACCTTCTAGGGGGAGAGTTCCACTACGCTCCTTAGTCAAGGCTTCTTTGTCGATGAGCTTGGAAAGGAGTTTGGGCTTGTTTGTGCTTAGGAGGAGTTTTAGAGTGCGGCCAAGCTTCACTTGGCTTTTCTTCAGCTATGGGCTTACTGGATTCACCCGCTTGCCGCTCTCTCCCGGCCTCATCATCCTTCAATTTGAAGGTCTCCTCAGCTCGGGTATAATCTTCAGCCCGCACCAGCATATAAGCAAAATTTTTGAGAATTTTCTCTCCAAGAAGGATAGAAGATCATTCTTTTGAAGACCATCCTTCAATGCAGCCATGGCTATAGATTGGTCTAAGTTTCAGACCTCTAAGATAGTAGCATTGAAGCGACTGACGTAAGCTCGGATGGACTCTCCTTTCTTCTGCTTGATGTTGATGAGGGAGTCTGAGCCTCGCCTTGGACGTTGGCTACTTACCAAATGAGCCACAAACTGATGGCTCATTTGATCAAAAGAGAAAATTATACCCAACTTAAGGACTAAGTACTAGTTTCTTGGAGCTTTCTTCAGAGTAGATGGGAAAGCTTAGCATAGAATTGAAGGAAAATCCTGATTTTTTAGATCAGGTTCGTTCAGATCTGATCTGATCAAGAGATATATTTCAAAAAAAAAAAATTTGATCCTAATCAGATCTGAGATTTTTAGATCTGATTATTATTATTATAAAAATAAAATAAAATCTAGATAAATTAAATTAGATTTAATTTACCTTGATATGGGTAATTCTATTATCCGTTGATGATCCTGTATGCAGCAGAAGGTTCTGGATCTAGCCATGCAAGTACTGAAGGGAAATCCTGATTTCCCGGTCCAGGTTCGTTCAGATCTGATTAGATCAAGAGATATATTTCAAAAATTTTCTCTTGATCTCAATTAGATCTTGATATGTTTCAGATCTGATTCTTATTATTTTAATAAATAAAATAAAACAAGATAAATTAAATCAAATTTAATTTACCTGATTTGGGTAATCCTATTACCCTATAGATGATCCTGATTGCAGCGGAAGGTTCTGGATCTTAGCCACGCAAGCGCCTGCCCTCTACCGGTATCCACTCGGGTTGGATCTGGAGATCCTCTTCTTCTCTATCACACCTCCAAAAATTAGATCTGGATCTGATCTGGAGAATCTTCAAAACTCTTTTGAAGATCTGCAGTCATCCTTTTGCAGTAGCGCAGCCTTCTTGATTTTGATCGCCTTTCCTTGATCTAAATCGCACCAACCTAAATCCAAAACACTTTTGGACGTGGAGAGCAAGGGGAGAAGAGACTATGGCATGGAGAAGGAGGGGAGAGGCAGCCTTGGGGCGTATCTAATAGCATTGGAATTAGGGTTGGGCGCAGGGTCTTATTTATAGACC
>QRFJ01001900.1:0-19088 GCA_006176705.1 Cocos nucifera
GGACAACGGAAGTTCCTCCTGGTCGCGATCGACTACTTTACCAAGTGGGTCGAGGCGGAACCACTAGCGAAGATCACCGAGGCCAAGGTGCAGGACTTCGTCTGGAAGACGCTGATCTGCCGGTTCGGTCTGCCCCGAGCTCTCATAACCGATAATGGGCGACAGTTCGCTGGAGCCCGATTTGCCGAGTTCTGCGAAGGACTAAACGTCTCCCACCACTTCACGTCGGTGGCTCATCCGCAAGCCAATGGGGAAGCCGAAGTGACCAATCGGACCCTGCTGCAAGGCCTCAAGACGAGGCTCGACAGGACGAAAGGGGCCTGGGTAGACGAACTCTACCACGTTCTCTGGGCATACCGAACAACGCAGAGGGTACCGACCGGCGAGACACCCTTCGCCTTGGCCTTCGGCACCGAGGCAGTCATCCCGATCGAGCTCAAACTCCCGTCTGCTCGAATCGTGGGCTTCAACGAGCAACTCAACTCCCAGGACCTCAGAACCAACCTCGACCTGCTGGAAGAAAGGAGGGAGGCAGCCCGCATCCGAATGGCCGCCTACCAGCGGAAGGTGGCTCGGTACTACAATTCCAGAGTCAAAGGCAAGGCGTTCAGAGTTGGGGACTTAGTGCTCCGACGAGCAGCCGTCTCCCAACCCCAGAATCAAGGGAAGCTCATCCCAAATTGGGAAGGTCCGTACGAAGTGGTAGAGGTCATCCGACCTGGTACCTATCGCCTAAAGGAGCTCGGAGGACTAGCGCTTCCCCGACCTTGGAACTCAGAAAACCTGAGAATGTACTACCAGTAGTTTCCCTCAATAAAACCTTGTTGCTCGACACTATCGTTTCAGGGTCACTGGGAAAAAAGCGAGCGGAAATGCCCCCACAGCCGGCTAGGAATAGGAGGAAAACCTCGTCCTGGCACGAGCAAAGTCAAAGGCCCCATTCGCAAAGGACGGGATGGGGGGAGAAGCGAGGACAACGGTCCTCGTGTGCCCCCACAGCCGGCTAGGAATAGGAGGAGAACCTCGTCCTAGCGTGAGCAAAGTCAAAGGCCCCGTTCGCAAAGGACGGGATGGGGGGAGAAGCGAGGACGACGGTCCTCATGTGCCCCCACAGCCGGCTAGGAACAGGAGGAGAACCTCGTCCTAGCGTGAGCAAAGTCAAAGGCCCCGTTCGCAAAGGACGGGATGGGGGGAGAAGCGAGGACGACGGTCCTCATGTGCCCCCACAGCCGGCTAGGAACAGGAGGAGAACCTCGTCCTAGCGTGAGCAAAGTCGAAGGCCCCGTCCACGAAGGACGGGATGGGGGGAGAGGCGAGGACGACGGTCCTCATGTGCCCCCACAGCCGGCTAGGAACAGGAGGAGAACCTCGTCCTAGCGCGAGCAAAGTCGAAGGCCCCGTCCACCAAGGACGGGATGGGGGGAGAGACGAGGACGACGGTCCCCATGTGCCCCCACAGCCCGTCGGGAACAAGAGGAGAACCTCGTCCTGATGCGAGCAAGGTCCAAGGCCGAGCCCCAGAGTCTACGGTAAGCTTCAGCAAAGACGAGGTCTCCTTCAGACCTGAGGCTTCAACTTCGGTATCAGCAAGTCAGCGGGAGCGAGGTCTCCCCCAAGCGATCATAACCTTGACTGCAAAAGAGGTCTCCCCCGAATCGACTTCGGTTGATGAAGGCAATGTCAACTCCGACCCTGACCACGGGGGGCGACATTGACTCCGGCCTCAACGTCGGCTTCACCAATTTCGGCTGGGAAACGAGTCCCACTTCAACTCCAAACATCGACTGGGGATGAGACCTCCCCCGAAGCCTCAGCTTCAACTTCAGCGTCAATATTGGCTGGAGATGAGACCTCCCCCGAGCTTCAGCCGCAACAAATGCGGAGCCTGGAAGAAGACTTCGGCAGTCGCCTGTTTTGGCACTCCCTTCCTTCAATTTTTGAACTCGGGAGTGGGGGGGCTACTGTTGGGGATAAATCCCGCTCCTGCCGAAGCCCGGCCCGACGCTCAGCCCAATGTAACCAGTAGCCGCTGAAGAGCTTCAGCGCCAGGCGCCAGGCCGAACCCTTAACACGGCCGAACTGCCTAGAGCCGAACTCCCCTGCACCAAGGTCACGGCCGAACTGCCTAGAGGCCGACCCCAGGCGAACCCATGCAGCCGAACTCCTTCGGACCGACTCCAAGCGGCCGAGCTTCAATGAAGTCCTCTCAGCGGCCGAACCCCTCCGCGGACGGGCTTTAGTAGAAATCCCCAAGCGGTCGTCACTCAGGAGCCCGAACTCCTCAGCAATCGTCACTCAGGAGCCCGAACTCCTCAGCAGTCGTCACCTACGAGCCCGAACTCCTCAGCAGTCGTCAAGGCCGAATCCTCAGCAATCGTCACTCAGGAGGCCGAACTCCTCAGCAATCGTCACTCAGGAGCCCGAACTCCTCAGCAGTCGTCACCGAGCCGAACTCCTCAGCAATCGTCACTCAGGAGCCCGAACTCCTCAGCAATCGTCACTCGGGAGCCCGAACTCCTCAGCAGTCGTCACTTACGGGCCCGAACTCCTCAGCAGTCGTCACTGGGCCGAACTCCTCAGCGGTCGCCCTCATCAAACTTCGGCCGACCGAGCTCCTACCGAACCCTCTAGTGTCCAAGCCTCAGCCCAAGTCCAACGGCCGGCCGAACCCCTGACGGCCGGGCCGCGGCTTCTCAGCAGCCGAACTCTTCTGCGGACGGGTCTTAGCTGCATACCTCTCGCCAGACGCCTATGGGAGCCGAACTCCCTCCTATCTTCCTCCTCAGGAGCCCGAACTCCTCCGAAATGGGCACACGACGAAGGCCTTCATCCCTTCACCCGGCAAGCTCTGCAACCATCACCATCAGTCAGTCCGCCGCACCATCAGTCAGTCCGCCGCGGGCGATAGCGACCCACTGTCAGGCGGCGATGGCTGTCACCCTCCATCCGCCGTATGCGGCGCCAGTGAGACTGACTCCACCGAACCTCGAGCGGCCCGCCAGCACGCGGCTGCAGTTGTCACCATCAAGCTCCACTATATAAAGGATCCTCCCGACACGCTAAGGCTAAGCTCTCTGGACTCTTAACTCTCTAAGCTCTCCTCCACATCTCTAAGCTCCGGAACTCATTCCGAGCACTCCATTACTGTTGGTCGGAAACTAACTTGACCGTCGGAGGGTCCTGCCGGAGCCACCACCCCACCGGTTCCGGACGGGACTTCGTTTTGCAGGTCCCCGACGGCGCCCAGCGGCCTCGATAAAGGCGACCTCCGGCGGCGACGGATTTCTGCACCAACAGGGAGCAATTAGAATGATTTAGATGATCGATCATTCTAGCTGTTTGAATTAGAAGAGTTCTAATCCATCAAAAGGAGTTTCAATGATGTCGATGATAGAGATCATGACATATCCCATTACCATACAGAATTGAATCTAACTGGGTCACACAAACAAGGATTTGAATTCGGTGATCATCAATTGAACTGATCTAGTTCAATTGATCTGAATGAGATTCAATTAGGTTCAAGGAAATCGTGCTAGCACTCGATTGAACCTAACGTTCTTCTTTTTCTATCATAAATAAGTTGTCCTGTCTGAGCCAAAGGAGTTTGTGCTCAATCAGAGGCCTTCATATGGTTTGACTGGAGGATGTCCAAGTCAAAAAAGGTTGTCTTATTTTGTAAGACATTACCTGCCATTTTTGGTCACCTGCCATTTCTTGTTCTTTGACTTTGGTCAAAAGTCTACCTTTGACTGGTCAAACGTTGACCATTAATACTTTGACTTTTGACCACATGTCATGCACCTATTGGAGAGCTGGTGGGGGCCTGTCCCCCTGCTAGAACCTGGCAAGGAGGAGGGCGCATGCCTAGGAGGCACCCAGGAGTCATTGTTGGACAAGGACTCCACCTCCCTTTTGGATTCCAATTAGAGTTCTTCTAAGAATCCAGTTTGACTGGCCTTAGGCGCCCTCTAAGGAGGAATCTAGGGGACTCTATTCTCACCAATCAGATTTAGATCTTATTTCATAAAGGGTTGTGATTGGTTGGGAAGAAGAGAAGTTGGATCACAGTCAGTCTATAAATAAGACCCTGCGCCCAACTCAGATTATAACATGATATGATTGAGAATCATAATTCCCCACGCCCAAGGCTACCTCTTCCCTCTTCCTCCATGCCAAACCTCCTTCTCCTTCTCCTCTCCACGTTCAAAAGGATTTTGGACTTTGGTTGGTGCGATCCAGATCAAAGAAAGGCGATCAAAAGCTAGAAGGCTGCACTGCTGTAAAGGACGACTGCAGATCTTCAAAAGAAGTTTTGAAGATCCTCCAGATCAGATCCAGATCTAATTTTTGGAGATGTGATAGAGAAGAAGAGGATCTTCAGATCCAGTCCGAGTGGATACCGATAAAGGCCAGGCACTTGCGTGGCTAGATCCAGAACCTTCCGCTGCATACAGGATCATCAATAGGGTAATAGGATTACCCAAATCAGGTAAATTAAATTTGATTTAATTTATTCTTATTTATTTTATTTATTAAAATAATAAGAATCAAATCTGAAACATCCCAGATCTGATACAGATCAAAGAGAAAAATTTTTGAAATATATCTCTTGATCTGATCAGATCTGAATGAACTTGGACCGAAAAATCAGGATTTTCCTTTAAAGCAGTCCTATGATAATCATAAGATTGAGTTCTTAAGCCCATGGCCATGGCTGAGTGAATATGATAGAAAGATTTTATATTAAAATATCATATTGGACTCGAATTGAATGATTAATTCATATGACAGATGTTGGGCTTGACGAGTTCACCTTAACCTTAATCTAGTCGGGGGTCAAGATAGAAGAACCCAATCATATAGGTAACTACACCAAGAGGTTTACTTTCAATTTTGATGGGTTGCCATCATATACTACTAGGTGTCACTAGTGAATTTTGGGAGCAATTAGAATAATTTTGATGATCGATCATTCAAATTATATGAATTAGAAAAGTTTTGGTCCATTAAAAGGTATTTCGATGATGTCAATCATGACATGTCTCATTATCATACAGAATTGAATATAACTGGATCACACAAATAAGAGTTTGGGTCTAGATATTATCAATTGAGCTAACCTAGTTCGATTGATTTGGATTAGATCCAATTAGGTTCAAGGTAATTTTGCTAGCACACGATTGAGCCTAACTTTTTCCTTCTATAATCTTTCTAATTCATCGCAACTGAGTTAAATTTGATTTGACTCATTCTTATATCTTGAATGAGTTTATTTTCATCTGACTAGAACCTATCTAGGTCAAATTAATTATAGAAATTAAATCCATTCATAGTGCAAATAGACAGGGTCAAAAGTTGACCTATTTGAGAGAATTAAGGATCACCCGATCATATGCTTCTAGAAAATTTTTTAGAAATTCTTTTGATCTGATTTTTAGATATGTGATAGGGCTCTAGACATGCTATGGGTGTGCCAAATTTCATGGTTTATAGTAGAGTTTTTACTAGATTTTGATAGAGTTTTATTTGGATTAAACTCTTGAGGGAAGAGTCCTAGGCGCAATGGACTCTACCTTATTTACTCATGTTGCCCACTTTTTGAATCAATTTTGGTGACAAAACTAGATGGGATCTGGTGGTTTTTCATGGAGAATAATCTTCAGAGTCTCTTTGATCAAATAATAAGTGATTTGGTCAAAGAAGGACTCTAGATAGCATTGGGTTTGAGAAACTTTTCTCATGCCATTATGAAGCATCGCAAAAAATATATTTTCCATGCCCAAAGGAGCCAGCTCTCTAATATCCCATGCCCCCTCTATCCTCTCTCTCCCTCTTTTCTATAAGCCTAAAAAATTAAGCATAGATCTGAGTTGAAGGTTCATGATTTTTCACACAAGATTCAGGATCTATGCGATGGTGTTCGTAAGACGAACAAGCAGCTTTCTCAAATTAATTTGAAGGTTTTTCAAATCAAATTCAAATCTGATATTTAGAAAAATGATTCACGAGGAGAAGATCAAGATCTTTAGAAAAAAGGTCCTATCTGAGTAGACACCGATAGAGGCCAGACGCGTGCATGGCTCCATCTAGAACCTCAGGATAGATCAAGATCATCGTAGGATAATTGATTATCCAAGGCAAAGGTATGAAATTAAATTAGATTTAATTTTATTTTTGATTTTTAATATTAGATATTTAGAATTATATTTGAGATATCTTAGATCTAATTAGGATCATAGAAAAAAATTTTAAAATATTTTTTCAGATCTAATCAGGTTTGAATGATCCTGTGCAAGAAAAATAGAATTTTTCCTTCAATTGATATCAGAGCTGCATTGGCAGCTTATCAGATCTATTTTAAATTTAATTTAATTTTTATTTATGATCTAATATTGAAAGATTTTAGATGTCACATCAGATATAATTAGATCTAAAATCAAAAAATTAAAAATTAAAATATTTAAATCTAAAATGTATGAGATGCATGACTAGACTAGGTATAGAATAGTTCTATGTGTAGTTTAGTATGATCATGTATTTAATTTTATTAAATATAATTTTAGATCTATTTAATTTTTATTTTTTTTGATGTTATAATTACTGTAATCAGATCTAAAAATAGAAAATAAAGTTTTAATTTTTAATTTATTCATATGAGATATGAAAGATGCATGCTTAGACTAGTTATAGAATAGTTCTATAAAATGTCTAGAATAGTTTTATTTGATGTGATCAAATTTAAATTTTATTTTTTAGATTTAATATATGATGTTTTAGATATGAAAGTATGCATGATTGATTGACTTATGATACATGAGATGCATGCAAAATATGTATAAGTTAGATCATTAATTGTATATGCGATATATGATTTAGATCTAATTAGGTTTGTAGTAGAAATTATATTTCTGATTAAAACGTTTTCCTTGGCTGTTCGGTCATAAGAACAAAGTAGGATTTAAAGATCCTCTTCTTCCATTCGATAGAGTGTTCTTATGATGTGTAGGGATGCTGTGCATTCATTCTTAATCAAAAATTAAAACTTATTTTTTTGTAAAATCTTAGATCCTGAAACTTTAGAATTTTATAACATGTTTTGTTCATGAACTCAAAACTTAATTAAGAATTAACATTATGAAATTAATTAGATCTAAAAATTATAAATTTTTAGATCTAAGACATATTCATAAAATTGGATTTGGACTTGGGTAGCTCATTTAGGTCTAGCGGTTGATCAAACCAAATCAAGAGTTGGTTAGGTGGGATCAAAGAAAGCTTAGATTTGACCAGCCTAATAGGATTAAGTTTGGGTCAAGATCGAATCACATTGAGATGTGACTCGATCAAGTCAAGACCTAATTTGGCTCCACGGTTCGAGCCTAAATTATGGGCTAATCTAATTGATTCTGATTCGATAATTTGGTGTCTAAGGTAAGTCTGATAGATACAATCGACTAATTTTTAATTGGAAGCTACTCGATCCAAATGCTTTCTTATCGAGTTAATGGCATATCCCTTCCATCGGTCTTACTTACCTGGCCATTTGTGACGATCCAATTCTGATTCGAGGTGGCTAATAATTCGAGCCAACCCATGCTACTAGATTAATCATAGTTGTTATGACTAAGTCAAGTCAAGTTTAAAGAGACCTAAATTAAATCTTTCTAAGAAAATATTAAGTTCTAAGATCTTCTACCATTGTAGATGTGTAAGCCCTTCTCGGGATTGATTATTCTCAGCTGGATATAGTGGTTCAGTTGCATTGGAAAGATGCAACCATGTCTATTAGGCATTGGATGCTACGGGCTGGAGGATGGGTTGGGCTCAATATTTTGGATACGGTGAGGGATCGAATCAGAAATCTAATTCATGCAAATGATGAATCTGACTTAACTAAGAAGTGAATTAATATTCTGGACATAGTGAGATTCATGAATTAGAGATCAGATTTGGATGCACCATGGTTAGAGAATCATTGGAAAAGAGTTGTTCACTCATCGATTGATCCATCATCAATAACTGTTAGCTGAGATGATGAGCCAGTCGGTGGGACCGCACCATCCATTAGAAATCAATAATCATGGAGATTTTTGCATCTCTGCTAAGAAAGTATAGGGATCCGAGTAAATAGTGAGAGCCTAATTTATTTAAAAATAAATTTTTTAAAATAAATTGGTTAAGTCTAATTATAAAATCTAACTAGAAACTTTGATTCTCTATAGAAAAATATCTATGTCCAACCCACTAGCCCGTATCTTGGACACCCATAGACTGATCGGATCCAACTACAAGGATTAAATCTGGAACTTCAAAATTATTTTGGTTTTTAAGAAGTTGACTCATGTGTTGGAATGGGATTTTTCCACCTTACCAACCCATCCATCTGTTGATCAGAGAGCATCTCTTGAGAAGTGGACGGATGAAGATAACAAAGCTAGGTATTACATGTTGGCCTCGATGTCTGATAAACTCCAACACCAACATGAAGACATTAAGACTAGCCACCAAATGTTGGCTCACCTACAAGAATTATTTGGTGAACAGAGTCATGCAGCCAAATATCAAGTCACTAGAAGACTTTTTAAGACTCAAAAACATGATGGGCATTAGTCCATGATCATTGTCTGATGATGATCAAGGACTTAGAAGAGCTTGAGAAGCTCGGTGTGAAGTTAGATCAGGATCTGTAGATTGATATAATTTTGCAGTCCTTGACTAATGCGTATGGGCAGTTTATCATGAACTATCATATGCACAAACTTCAAAATACCTTGGCTGAATATATAAACATGCTGGTTACTACTGAGCTTTCTATGAAAGATTCTAAAGGCTTAGTACTTGCTGTGGAGCAGACTTACTCTAAGAGAAAATCTTTTGAAAAGAAGAAGAAGTCCATGAAGAAGTAGAAGGTGGATGGTGGGAAGAAGAAGAAGGCAGAGCTGAAGAAGAAGGCCGACATAGGAAAATGTTTCCATTGCAACACTGACGGCCATTGGAAGCAAAACTATCCTCTTTACTTGGCCAGCCTGAAGAATACGAAGGCAGGTCCTTCTAGAGGTATGCTTTTTATAGAATCTAATCTCATGATTTTTTCTGCATCCAGTTGGATGTTTGACTTTGGTTCTAGTGCTCACTTATGCACTTCTATGAAGAGTCTTGAGGATAGCAGGAGACTGAGGGATGGTGAGATGATCCTATGCATCAAAAATAGTGCAAGAGTTGCTACTGTGGCCGTGGGAACCTATCCTCTGCATTACCATCAGGATTAGACTTAGTACTTAAGAACTGTTTTTATGTGCTTGTAGCAAGTAGGAATTTGATTTCTATTTCATGTTTAGCATAAGAAGGCTATGTAATTAGTTTTCTTAAGGATCATTGTAATATTCTTTATGAACAAAATAAAATTACAAGTGATTTTCTTATAAATGGTCTCTATCAGTTATATATTGATGTTTATATTTTCAATATCATGCAAAATATGAATGCCATAGGATCAAAATGACCTAGGGATAGTCTAAATGATAGGTATCTTTGACATCTTAGGCTAGGTCATATAGCTGAAGACAAGGTTAACAAATTGAAAAAATTCGAGCTATTGAGTCCGTTGACTTTCGAGTCATATTCGATTTGTGAATCAAGCTTTCATAACAAAATGACCAAGCTTCCTTTCGTGGAACATGGGGAAAGGGCCACAGACCTGCTTATCCTAGTACATACTGATGTATGTGGCCCATTTGATGTGCCAGCTAGGGGCAATTATATCTACTTCATCATCTTTATCGATAATTTATCTCGGTATGGGTATGTATATTTGATGTGACACAAGTCTGAAGCTATTTAAAAGTTTAAGAAATTTAGACTTGAAGTAGAAAAATAAACAGAAAAATCCATTAAGGTTCTTCGATGAGATTGAGGAGGCGAATATCTTAGTTGAAAATTCCTAGACTATCTTAAGGACAATGGCATAGTCTCTCAATGAACTCCACCTAGAACGTCTCAACTCAACGAAGTTTTAGAATGGAGAAATCAGATCCTATTAGATATGGTCCGATTCATGATGAGCTTCACGGACCTCCTCGAGTTTTCTTGGAGACATAGTCTGATGATCGCTATATATTTATTGAATAGGATTCCATCTAAAATCGTTCCTACCACACCGTATGAGATATGAAATGGAAAGAAACCAAGTCTAAGTCATCTAAGAATTTGGGGTTGTCAGGCCCATGTCAAGACACAACAGGTGGATAAATTAGAGTCTAGGTCCTTTAGAACTCGATTTATTGGATATCCTAAAGAATCATTAGGATATTATTTCTATCTCTCGAAAGATTACTATATGATTGTGAGTCGACATGTCATTTTTCTTGAAAAATAGTTTATTCAAGATGATAGCATCAGAAGATAGATTAGGCTCGAGGAGAAAGTCTCCCAAGAGCCATGAGCTAAGGAACCTATGGAACCTAATTAGATTGAGGCAATCCAGATACTACCTCCTCCACCTGATAGATCAAGTAGAATTTTTGGTCCTCCTGAAAGGTACTTAGGTACTATATTAGAAGACATAGAGAAAATATTTCTCATGAGAAATGGGGTTCATGGTGATGATCCCAAAACTTATGACGAGGTAATATCAAATATCGACTTTGAGACATGGTTAAAGGCAATGAGGTCAGAGTTGATTCAATGCATTCGAACCAAGT
Organism: Cocos nucifera; assembly: GCA_006176705.1. NCBI lineage: Eukaryota > Viridiplantae > Streptophyta > Magnoliopsida > Arecales > Arecaceae > Cocos > Cocos nucifera. The sequence continues at coordinate 10,704 of QRFJ01001900.1, forward strand.
CTGGACCTTAGTAGATCAATCTAAAGGTATAGTATCTATTGAAAATGGATCTTCAAGAGAAAGATAGATGCCGATGGGAATGTAGGGACATTTAATGCAAGGCTTGTAGCAAAAGAGTATGGTTAGTGAGAGGGCATTGATTATCAGGATACCTTTTCGCCAGTAATCATGCTCAAATCCATCTGCACATTGCTTACTGTTGTAGCCTATTTTGATTATGACATATGGCAAATGGACATGAAAATGATATTCTTAAATAGATATCTTAAGAAAGATATCTATATGGAATAGCTGCTAGGTTTCATATCTAGTGATGATGATCACAAGGTATGCAAGTTGCGAAGGTCTGAAGGAACCAGATCTAGGATTTCATAAGTAGATCTTGAAACTTTTTCAAGATCTTACAGTGAAAGACTTAAATAAATATAAAATTTATTTAAATAACCATGTAAACACCTAGATCTTAGATCTATCACATGATCAAGGCATGATATTAAATTAGAAATTAAAATTAAATAAGAAAGAAAAAAGGTTGATCAAATCAACCTAGATCTATACTACATCAAATATAGGTATGAAGTTTATAGAATAGATCGTTACCTGAGCAAGTTTAGACATTCTAACTTACTGATCTAGGTTTGAGGATGAAGTCATGAGCTGCACATGTATTCGGTCTCTAGGAGTCATCCACACGAGCCTGCGATCTCTGATCTGAAGTCGGATGCAGGAAATCAGCATAGCATGCTAGTACTAGCTGATCCTTCTTCAACAATCGATCCGATGCTACCTTCTTCAAAATTTAGATTCTTCAAAATATGAGAAGAAATATGAGAGTTTGCTAATATGAGACTCTCTCAAAAAAAAAACTTAAAAGAAAGGAGGAGAGATTGAAAATAAAACAGTCCTAGAAGAATACCCTCTTCTTCTTCTCTTTTCTCTCACCTAGACACCTAGTTTGGTGCCTATGGAACCCCCATGCCCAAGGACCCTCTTCCTTTGATTTTGGCACACCTCAAATCTCTCCCAAAGCTCTATATTTTATGAAAAAATCAGAACAAAATTCATCCAATAAATAGAAAAAAAGAAGAGTCCAAGTTAGGTTAAATTTCTAGACTAGGAATATCCAAACATGGGAAGTTGTTGTGGTGCCCAACTCTTGGGCGCCTCCTCCATAATTTTTGGCGTGGACCAGCAAGGGAGGGTGCACAAAAAAGAAGATTATTTTCATGGAATAAGAGAAGAATTAACTAAAAGAGAGGGTGACACTCAAGGGAAAATGTTTTGGTCAACAAGGATTCTATCTCATAGAATTCCAAGAAAAATCAATTCCTCCTTTGACTTGGTATTCTACTTGAAAGGAATATACCCTCAAGCCAATTTATTTTTGAGATGTTCTTTGTCTTTCAGACTTATGTAATGACGTTTTTAATAAATAAAGGCATTTATTTCATCATATGCAGTGTCTTATTATTTATTTAAGATTATGATGAACCCTATAAATTAGGGCTATGGTTTTAGGATTATGATGAGATCATACTAGTGAGACCTAAAATCTTAAAACCCTAATTTAAATATTTCTAGTTGATGGGACATTGAGTTAGGGATCAATGTTTTTCGGTAAGACGAGCACATTCTTTATATGCTTGATTGAGAGGATAATTGATCTCACAATAACTTGTGTATGACACTAATACAAGAATGTGGATGCTCATTAGAGAATGAGTTCATTGAATTGATCTAAATCGAGAATATCTAATGGAGTCTTATCTACATGTCAATAGATGGTTCTCATAGTGGAATTTGTGCATGTAATCCTTTGACCTGAAACTACCATAGAATCTTATATATATAAATTCATATTTTGGTTCATACTCATTCATGACTCAGTTATGTACGGGATGATCTAGGATATGGATAGATTATATATATGAAGGTTGTGAGTAGGTTAACATGGAATTGATCTCTCCTGGTAAGAGGAAATTGCATCCTACTTGCTTCAAACAAATGATGATTCAGGAAGACTTTGATCAAAGCATGATGAAAAATTAGAAATGGTTTCTAATGTTTCATTAAATGAATCATCATCATAAGATTGAAAGAGAAATGAATATGATATTGGGGTTGACATATTTCCATACCCAGAGTCATATTCAGGATGCAGGAAGATCGAAGGATCTAGTTGCATGGTAATTTTCACTGAAGGGTATTTTTGGTATTTTCATCAAAATTTCACATCTTCTAGGAAGTCATGATATGTTGCTAGACGTCAATCATGTCTTGTGGGTTTGATCAAATTAAAATTTTAATTTGATCATTAAATTAGAAAGTATTCTAAATTAAGTCAAATTGGGTTGGCTAGTTTTGACCTAAATCGGTTTGGTTGAGTTCTAACCAGATTAGGTCAAATCACACCCAGACTCACTACTGGTTAGATGTGGAACCCAATGGGTCACACACAAAGAGAGTTGATTAAGGGTCTAATTGGATTAGACCATGTTTGCAAGATGAACATGCTAGCACATGTAGCAAACCCTAGCACCTGGTTTCGAATTGGATTCGAATCAGCTTCCGATTTGGGCTAATTTAGATCCGATTTGAGCCAAATAGGATTTGGTCTTGAGTTGGATTAACCTAGATTGATTGGGCTTCAGATTGGGTGCCATATACCTACATCCCACATGCCAGAGAGTCTCTCTCTTGCGTGTGGGAAGTCTTTCATGCGCAAAGAACTCTTTGGCGCATGGAATTTGTTGGCGCCTACCTTCTTTGACTTTTCATTTTGTTATATCACGTAAATTTTTATATTGGCATGGACATCAGATATGGGGTGTAGAAGAGTCCTTCTGCAGATGAAATACTTCCTTTTTCCTTTTTAATTTTTTGCCCAGGATATTTTGTCGCCCAAGACACCTTGCCGCCCAAGACTCCATGCCGCCTACTCCTCCTTGACGTCTCTTGGGATTTTGACTATTCAAAGATTATCTCCATGCCTTCTTGCTGAATGGGCATCCCTTTTTAGAGCCACTGGATGGCCTTTTTTCATGATCTAGTGGATGAAAAGGGTGGCGCCAAAGATGAAATATTGCGACTCTTCGTAAAATACTTACGTAGAATTAGTCCAAGAGTCCTTCTGCTTTAAGGCACCTCTTAGACTAAGTGTATATCTCATGTTTACTGATGAGGCATGAGATTGGCTGATGGGGTGTAAGAAATTGATGAGAAAATGGCATGAGATTTTTTGTTAGCACCCCTACGTACATTATAAATAGTGGTGCACACCAAGAGTCCGTGTGTGTGAAAATTATCTTTCTTTCTTACAAGAGTTTCTTTTCATCCAATTTTCTTTCTTTCCTTTCTCTTGTCTAGACCTTGTCCTTATAAGGACAAGAAGTCATCTTAAGACTAAGAGATTAGGAAGGAAAATTAAGAAGACAAAAGAAAAAGAAAGATAGATAAAGAGAGGTAAGGAAGGTGACATAAAGGCTAAAGAAGGTCTTGCCCTTTTAATTAAAGTTCTTATTATTAGAACTCTAATTATATAAATCAGAGGTGCTGGTGTCTTGATCAAGTCTCTGTGTGGATCAACATTAGAGGATGAACACGGACACCTTGTGGAAACCCTGATGGACTGCTACCGACGATCAGGGTCAATTTAGGGTTTAGTGATATGAGGTATGTTCTAATACTTTCTTTTATATTACAAATGCATGTTATATGATTTAATTGCTAATGAGGTGGTCCTAGGGTTCGGGTTTGGTTTATATGATTTCATGTTTTTGCTTTGAAATCCATGCTTCCGCCCTGTACACCAATCCCATCAGTGGTATCAGAGCAAGCCTTATTAGGTTAAATCATATAATGCTTTGCTTATAGTATAATGGCATAAATGAAAAATATGATATAATATTTTTAGCATATTTTAATTTATATGATGAGATCATATTCTTTTTCTTATCATAATGAGATTATGTTGTATATATTATTCTATAAAGGTTGCCCTGATATAGTGGAAAAGTATTCACTATATAATGATGGTTGTCCTAGAATAATTATACATGTTAATTGACATATATAAATTTTATCATAATTAATGCTATTATGCATTTAGTTTGTTTTAAATCAATATGTGCATTGAGACCATTTAAATCCCTCTATAAAAAAATTATATTAAGTTGTAGTGTAATTAATCTTTAGCTGAATCAGTCAGGATGTCTAATTGATCAATCGGTGTCTAGAAAAAATGGTTCTTGATTGGTAAAGAGAACATGATTTTTTAATTGATTTTCCGTTGTCTGACCTAGCCAATTTATTGGTGTCTAAGGAAAGCAACGGGGGGACTCCCATTTCTCTTCCCATTTACCTAGCCGATTTGATTAATTTAATTCCAGATTGAAATGCTTAATATTATATTCACTACATTAAGGCCTTCCTTCATACTAGTTTCTTATTATGTCCAGAACCATGTTAGTTCTATTGTGTAACCATAAGATCTATCATGGGAAAGATGTAATATTAATCTAGTGCATTGAGATGCTTACAGCATTTTGAATATACTACTTTGTTGTGTAACCACAAAAGTAGTTATATTTCAATTTTGACTGTATAGAAATGAAGGGTTCTACTTAAACTAAAATATTAAAGTTTGTTGTGCTAACACAAGGCTATTAATGTTTTAGAGGCAAAAGTTTTTGAGAGTTGCATAAAATGCAATTGGAAAGAGTTTCCTACCTTTGAACTTATAATAGGTTTGTTGTGCAACCATAAGACTTTTTATAAGAAATTAGGATCTTATTCTCACTAAGAAAATCAATAAGAGGGTTATGATTTTTAGTGGGAGACATAATTAAATTAAAGTCCTAATTTAATTATGTTTGTCATCATGAATTGTTTGCTTATATATTGTTCTTTATTATGTAGATTAAATGGCTTCTTCACTTTCATTACGTTCAATTTTGGATTCAAATAAATTGACTGGTCAAAATTATGTTGACTGGTTGAGAAACCTAAAAATAGTACTCAGTCAAGAAAAACTCTCCTATATTCTTGATGCCCCTGATCCTAAGCCATTAGGAAATGATGCCACAGATGAAGATAAGTCCACATACAAGATGTGGCAAAATGATTTTCTTACTGTCAAATGCATCATACTTGCCTCTATGAATAATGAATTACAGAGGCAGCATGATAGCATGGACACTCAATCCATATTGCTCAATCTAAAAGAGCTTTATGGAGAGCATAGTAGGACTGCTAGATATGAGATATCTAAGCAATTATTTCATGCAAGAATGATAGAAGGAACATCCATACAAAATCATGTTTTGATGGTAATTGACCTAATCACTCGATTAAGTCAATTAGGATTTTGTAATGGATGGAGAGTTAAGTCAGGATTTGATCCTGCAATCACTCCCAGAATTATTTTCTCAGTTTGTCGTGAACTATCACATGAACAAACTGAATTCTTCATTGCCTGAGCTATTAAATATGCTCAAGACAGCAGAAAGCCATATCAAGAAAGATAAGGCTCCTCTTCTTCTTGTGGAAGGGATCTCCAAGAAGAAGGCAGGCAAAAAGGGTTCAAAGAGAAGGTTGAATCCTAAAAGTGGTATAAATAAGAAGAAAAAGGGGAAGAAGGTCTCCGGACAAATGACCTATTTTCACTGCGGCAAAGCAGGCCATTGGAAGAGGAATTGCAAGGCTTACCTTGCAACCATGAAGTCTGGTGCAAATAATGCACCAAAAGGTATGTATGAGATACATACTATATTATCATTAAATTCTTCCATTTCAAATTCTTGGGTATTAGATACCGACTGTGGTTTTCATATCTGCAAATCTTTGCAGGGGCTGCAGAAAATTAAGAGTTTGAAGAAAGGTGACTTCAAGCTCTATGGCGCTGGAGGAGAGTCTATCCAAGCAGAAGCTGTAGGGACAAATATATTGAAGTTACCTTATGGGAAGATCTTAGAGCTTACAAATTATTATTATATGCCTAAGATCATTAGAAATATTATATCTATACCCTTGTTATTAAAATAAGGTTATAGTCTTAATGTAACGAGCGAAGGTTGCTCGATCAAATATTCTAATGAAAATATTTGTTTTGGCATATTTAGCAATGGTTTGTTGACTCTATGTTTGGATGATAATATATTTCATATTGATGAAAATAGAAAACGTAAGAGAGATGACATAAATAATACTTTACTTTGGCATTGTCGATTAGGTCATATTAGTGAGGCTAGGATTAACAAGTTATACAAAGAAAAGTTCTTTGATCCTTTTGATTATGAATCATTGGGAACTTGTGAATCATGCCTCATGGGTAAAATGACCAAGATTCCATTTAGTGGACATAGAGAAAGGACAAATGAGTTATTAGGACTTGTACATACGGATGTATGTGGTCCTATGACAACTCAAGCCAGAGGAGGATACTCTTATTTTATTACATTTCACTGATGATTTATCTAGGTTTGGATATGTGTATCTTATGAAACACAAATCAGAAGCCTTTGATAAATTTAAAGAGTATCAAAGTATGGTCGAAAAACAAACTGGACAATGTATAAAAATCCTTCGATCTGATCGAGGAGGAGAATACTTATCTAGTGAGTTTCTAGACTATCTTAAAGTTAAAAGGATTCTCTCTGAATGGACACCTCCTTATACACCATAATTAAATGGTGTAGCCAAAAGAAAAAATCATACCTTATTAGATATGGTACGGATCCATGATGTGCTTCACTGAATTTACCTATTTTCTTCTGGGGTCATGCTTTGGAGACTGCAATTTACATCTTGAATAGAGTTCCTTCTAAATCTGTATCTAGTACTCCATATGACATATGGAGAAGTAAGAAACCTAATCTTAAGTATCTTAAGATATGGGGTTGTCCAGCTTATGTCAAAAGAAATTTTGGACATAAACTTGATGCTAGATCAGACAGATGTCTATTTATAGGATATCCTAGAAATAGTATAGGATATTTATTCTACCATCCTACTGAACAAAAGGTATTTGTAAGTAGGCATGCCATTTTCATGGAAAAAGAATTTATCCTAGAAAAGGGCAGTGGCAGAAATATTGAACTTAGTGAAGTTCAAGAAAAATAAATAGAAATTTCTCAACCATATAATCATATAAAAGAACCAGAACACATAACTCCTATCCATAGGTCTAAAAGAGTATGAAATACACCTGTGAGGTATGGTTTCATTATTGAGAACAATGAAGCCCAAGTCATTGAAAATGACGAACCTCTGACCTATGCGGAAGCAGTCAAAAGTAAGGACTCTTACAAATGGCTGGCTGCCATGCAATCCGAAATGGAATCCATGCACACCAACAAAGTATGGACTTTGGTGGATGCACCAGAGGATATAAATCCTATTGGATGCAAATGGATTTTTAAGAAAAAGATTGGAGCTGATGGTCAAATAGAAACCTATAAGGCCAGATTGGTGGCTAAGGGTTTTAGGCAAAAATAGGGGATTGATTATGATGAAACATTTTCACCTGTTGCCATGCTCAAATCTATTTGGATTATGCTTGCTATAGCAGCATACCACGATTATGAAATATGGCAAATGGATGTAAAGACTGCCTTCCTTAATGGTTTCCTTGAGGAGGAGGTCTATATGTCACAGCCAGAGGGATTTGAGTCAAATGAGAAACCAAATCAGGTATGCAAGCTTAAGAGATCCATTTATGGATTAAAGCAAGCATCAAGGAGTTGGAACATCCATTTTGATGAAACAGTAAAAGAGTTTGGTTTTATCAAGAATGTTGATGAACCATGTGTGTACAAGAAAACTAGTGGGAGAACCATAGTCTTCTTGGTTCTGTATGTAGATGACATACTACTCATTGGGAATGATATCCCAATGTTACAATCAGTCAAATTATGGCTATCAAATAAGTTTTTCCATGAAAGATTTGGGAGAAGCATCCTATATACTAGGAATAAAGATCTATAGAGATAGATCTAAGAGGATGCTAGGCTTGTCCCAATCAAGGTACATTGACTTAATACTGAAAAGATTCAGTATGGATGGGAGTAAAAGAGGTTATTTACCCATGAGTCAAGGCATACATCTCTCTAAAAAGATGTCTCCAAAGACACCTGAAGAGAGAAATAGAATGAGTTCTATTCCTTATGCTTCGGCTGTTGGATCAATAATGTATGCCATGTTATGTACAAGGCCTGATGTTGCTTATGCTTTAGGCATTGCAAGTAGATTTCAAGCTGATCCAGGAGAGGATCATTGGAAAGCTGTGAAAAATATTCTTAAGTACTTGAGAAGGACTAAAGATATTTTTCTAGTATATGGAGGTTCTGATCTTAAATTAGAAGCATATTCTGATTCTAGTTTTCAATC